>CM052717.1:2583285-2624434 GCA_028551405.1 Uromys caudimaculatus | reverse complement strand
GGGGACACGGGGTTTCCAAAGAAAAGGGGAATCATCGGAAATGTAAATAAAGTATCAAAAATAAAGAAAAAAAAAAGAAAAAAAAAAAAAGAACTAAGTTTCAAGAACGAATAAAAGCATCATTAGTTCTAAAGTCAGAAATTGTTATTAGAACTCTTCCTGTGAGAACATGGCTTTAAGTTCACAGGAAATTTCTAATGCAGACAAGGAGTTTATCAACTGAGTATAGATTTTAAGTCCTGGGGAATTGTTTCACTCAAGGTACTAATTGCTGCCTGCTCTCTGGAGTGGGTGTGTGACTATGGAGCAAACAAGAGTCATACTGAAGTAGACCACAGCTACAAGACATTATGGTTGGATTCCAAACTCTGTCTGCTCACTTTCCCCAGCTAGTCCCCAGTCAAATTGCTGATTTCTAGTGCATTCATATCATTGCAGTATAAATTAAATTCAGGTGGAATCTAAAGTTTCATATTATTTAGCACCACCTCCCAGTCTTAACAATACTTGATAGTTAGAACATTAATAACAGCCAGTCTACACACTGTTAATAAAAAGTCATTACTTAAATAATAGCCCCATAAAGATATTCAATGTAAAAAGTATGAGCTGGGGGGGCTGGAGAGATGGCTCAGTGGTTAAGAGCACTGACTGCTCTTCCAGAGGTCCTGAGTTCAATTCCCAGCAACCACATGGTGGCTCACAACTGTCTGATGACCTCTTGTGGTGTGCCTGAGGACAGCTACATTGTACTCATAAAATAAAATAAATAAATAATTCTTTTTTTTTTTTTAAAGAAAAAAAAGTATGAGCTGAAACTGAAGCAAGACAAAGTAATCTGAAAGAAAACATAATAAATTACATAAAATAAGTCTTAAAAAGCAATTCCAATCTCTACTAGATTATCTGGGAATCTTAGAATATCATAATTACTGTTTACTGTCATCTTGTCTGAATAGCAAATATCTGGAGGATGGGTTTCAGGGTATGTCATGGGGTATTATTTTGGGTGTGTTCACTGAGAAGAGAAAACCAGCCCACCATTCTCTGGTTTCTATCCTAGACTGTTTAAGAAAGAGCATGCATTGATGCCTCTCTTCTTCCTGATCATGGGATGGTTCAGATTGCAGGTTACTGTTACACTGAGTTCATTATAGGCTGACTATACCCTAGAACCATGTTGTAAAATAAATGCTTTTTATCATAGCAACAGAGAAAGAAATTAACACAATGTATAGGGTTTTTTTGAAAATTAGTAGAGATAGATATAATGAAATAGGATTCATACTATTTTTCTGTTCTCTTCAAATTTTACATTTGAAATTTGCAATTGAAATAAGCAAAATTATGTCAATGAAAATTTTTGAATCAAAAGTAATTTTATTCACAGAGAAATATATTCATATGTAAAATATTCAACAGAATGATCAACAGCCTAAAATTTGATAATATGGTCATATTAACAATAATAAATTAAAATCAAAACACTTTTTATTATCAAACAGATAATACAAAGATACATCCACAGAGTAACTTAAATACATTTGCTCAATTAAATATGGTTTCCTTAGCAACCCGTTGAGTCTTGGCTTTACATTAGTATATTTCTAGAAAGTACCTTGTTACCAATTCATAGTTTGTGTATAGATAGATAGATAGATAGATAGATAGATAGATAGATAGATAGATAGATCCATGTGTGTAGATATATGTGTGTATATATAATATAGTACATATTATTTATACAGAATAACTATATATATACATAGATATTCTTTAACATTATGCCTGAGTTATTTCCTCAAATCCTTCAGTCTCTAGATGTATAGAGAACTATTTTAATTTTGCATGAACTTCTGGCTATACTGTTCCAAATTAGAAAGTTAAAACTAAGAGTAGTAAATAAATCTAGAAAAATAATACACACTGTTTAGAATACCTTTAAGAACCTAAGGTGTGAATTGCACCCCTTCCTATAACTTCTTTTGACACTATGTACATACAACTCTTAAATATGCAGTAATTAACATTGTCAATTTATCATGACAAAAAAATCACACAAATGTGGTGGAGCCAATTTGTAATAATATCTATAAGAAGAGAATCTAACTGCAATGTAAATGTACAAAGTAACTCCATTGACAGAGACATAATGACTTTGAAAATGTGCAGAGTCAGTAAAATTGAAGGAAAAGAGAGATTGCATGTAAACCCCATCCTCTAGTTGATAAAGATGTTGCTCATTGGGGTGCAGGTTAACAATTCTGACACTGGAGTCACACAATTAAGTAAATGGCTAGCTGGTGACAAGGAATGGGTCTCTCACTGTTATAGTGAGAGGTCACAGATAAACAAGGAAGGCTAGAAAGACTCGTGTGCTAATAGGATGGGCTGGATACAACGGTATAAAATGATCTCATGTTTAACTCAATATATGTACCTAAAGCTACAGATGTAAATATATATTATGTGTATTAATACATGTATGGTTTAGCGTGTACATGTAAGATCTTTGTGCCCATGTACAGAAATTCTAGAGCTACACTGCCCTGATAACACTGACCACAACTGTATAGCTGGTTCTTTATTTTAAATACTACTCACCAGTAAAAATAACAAGGGCTTCTTAAAGACTGACAAGATGGGTCAGTGGATAAAAGTGCCTGTTGCAAATCTGGAGGACAGGAGTCCTATCCATGGGACCTATTCATATGGAGGAAGGAGACAGATGAGTCCTGCAAGTTGTCTTTATCTTCCACGTGATGCATGCATGATGCAAAAATAAGTATTATGTAATTTTTTAAAGTATTTGAATCAAACAATCATAAAGGTCTATGAATAAACAAAAATCACAGCATATAACTAATAACCATCTAACTTTGGCTAATAAGCAAAATGGAAATAACTTATGGAACAAAGTAAATGATGTATTGAATCTGACTCTTAATTACCCACATTCAACATATAGGTTAATTACTCTTAAAACCTATTAGATCTAGAACCGATCGGTTGAGTCTGTTGGGATGTTACTTATTCCTATTATCATTACAGATTCAGAACTTGGTCCCTTCCTTCAGGTTTATTTATAGTTCAGTAGGTTCTTCAAAGTGGCCCAGAGCCACTTACTGTATTTCTCCTTTGCTTATAATCTTAAAGTCCTCTACTGCCTACATTCTTTACTGTGATCTTTCATAATGAGACCCCAATTGACCTTATAAGTATTTCCTACAATTTCTCCCCAACAGAAACCAAGCATCCTGTACTGGCTGGTTTTGTGTCAACTTGTCACAAGCTGGAGTTATCACAGAGAATGGAATTTCAGTTGAGAAAATGCCTCCATGTGACCTAGCAGTAAGGCATTTTCTCAATTAGTGATCAAGGGGGGAGGGCCCCTTGTGAGTGGTACCATCTGTAGGCTGGTAGTCTTGGGCTCTATAATAAATCCAGCTGAGCTAGCCAGGAGAAGCAAACAAGCCAGTAAGGAACATCCCTCCAAGGCCTCTGCATCAGCTCCTGCTTCCTGACCTGCTTGAGCTCCAGTCCTGACTTCCTCTGGTGATGAACAGCAATGTGGAAGTGTAAGCTTAATAAACCCTTTCCTCCCCAACTTGTTTCTTGATCATGATGTTTGTGCAGGAATAGATACACTGACTAAGACACATCCCATAAAACATAATCCCATGAAAGAGTTCAACACCCTAGGAAAACTTCAATAAGATTACTTCTAATAGACTTAAAATTACACTCCAAGATGAGATATTAGAAAAAAAATGAGATTTGTTGGTGAGCTGTCAAGAATATTAATAGAAGAAAAACAATAGACACCATCTTCCTTAAAGCACAAGCAAAATGAATGACATTTGATAGACTTCATGGAAGAAAATTACATTTGATCCTGAAGGACAGAAAATGATTATAAGCTTATTACAGCATGTGGTACCTTGTATAGAGCCCTCAGGACACAGGAACTGAGGAGCAGCCTGGGACAGGATCCTTCCAGTTTCTGTCTGTGCCCAGAACTGACCCTGTGCCACAGCTCTCCATACCCAAATACTGCCAGGAGAGAGCTGGTCTCCCAGGAGTGCCAACACACCTGTGAGCACAGGTAAGATCACAACTTCTGCTCAAATTCCTGGCCCAAGAGGGACCCTCCCAGAGTCATCAGGACACAGTAACCAAGGAACAGCCAGGGAAAGGATCCTTCTGGTTTCCATCTGCACCCCGGAGTTGACCCTGTGCCACAGCTCTCCTTGAATTCTTCAACCATGTTTATGGTTGTTGTTTTAAATTCTATGCCCTGGGGTTCATCTAAATAATCCTCATTAAAATATATACTATAATATATGTATGAGAAAGAGAACTAGTGGGTTGGAGGGAATACATGTTTTCTTGTTCTTTTTGTTGTTGTTGGGATGTAAGCTGGGTATGTAGACTTCCTTGGTTTTTTGTGTGTCTGGTATGAGATTCTAACCTACCTATGTTAAGTAGAACTTTGTTCCTTTTGCTGTTGCCCAAACATATCTGACTTCAGAATAGATTTGAGGAGTCACTCGGTCAGTCCTTAAGATTCAGACTTTTTATTGGAGGATTAGGAGTGAGTACAAGGCAGTGGTAACCAAATATGCAAAAGTGTCAGTCTGGTCTGGGGCAAAAACTATTCTACTGGAGCTAGGCTGAGAAGTCAAGTTTAGAGCACATGGGTCTGTTCAGTCCCCAGGTGAGGCAGGTACACAGGCTGAATGAACTAATATTGACTTCCTCAGATTGTCGGGATGTATAAGCAAGGTTTTTAAACATGGAATTGACATGAAAAAGCTGAACTTTTGCCTCTCCTTGAAAAGGATAAGGTCTATAACACAAGAGTTTCCTTTCTGTACATATTCAGTGAAACCAGGCTGCCACTTGCAACTGTGGTCCATCCACTTGTTAGTTTGCTCTCCTATTTCTTTAGGCAATGGATTTTGAGTCTAAGAACATTTTCTCTAAATATTGGCTGCCAAATATCAAGAGTAATCTGCATATACCATGTTAATTTTCTTTGTCCTTAGATATAAAGTCAGTATAATTATAATGGCTTGTTGAAAGGAAATTAAATAATTTCTGCAATGCCTTTTAGCCCATAATAATAACCTGATGAAAGTTTATTTACTGAAAGTAATACTTTTGTTGGGCTAGGGATTTAACTCATCTGGCACTATGCTTATATTGCTTCATGAATCCATAGATTTGATTCCCAACACAGTATAAATCCTACATGGAGTCAGACTTCTCTAATTCCAGTTCTTGAGAAGTGAAGCAGGAAGATTATAAGTTCAAAGTCATCCTCAGCTATAGAGTGAGTGTGAGACTATCCCAAGTTACATAAAACTCAGTCTCAAATGAAGGAAAATAATGGTTTTATTGATAGTAATAAAGTAAAAGTAATGACATTAGGAAAAGCAAAAAATTCATTTCCCTGGACCATGGTTATAACTTTAATAGTAAGTGTGCACATAAGTGATTAAAAAGCCCTAAACTTTCTTCTTCTTATGAGTTTGCCTATGAAAATTCAATGTCTAGTCACGTGCTTGTCTTGTGTGATTGGGCCACTTCTTCCACATGTATTCTAAACATGGACATGTTGAAACAGTGAAACCAGCTCAGACCACCCCATGAGAGCCAGTTTCTAAATTCTATTAGTGTCTGTTGACATCACATAACTTGCTTCAAATTAGCCACAGGCAAAGAGTTTATAGTAGAAAATAGTAAATTCTGCAATTCAGAGTGTTTTCAAGTAGTTCTTAGGAGGTCTGTTAAACACTTATTCAATCAAATACCACTGGCCAGTCTTTGACTCTGGGTTTGTTCATGCATTATCTGTCAAAGAATTCATTCTCCTTGATGGAATCCTCAGTCTTGCCCTTATCTCAGTTTCCAAACCTAGCATTCAGCACACCTCCTTACCTCTTTGTTGTATCTAAGGGTCTAAAGTCTCTAATGACATCAACATAGATAACTCAGATAACTCTTAAATTCAATATTAGTGATATTGGTGTCAATATTATGATAATTAGTACCAAATTAAAGTACCCTAAATTGGGATGTTTTAAAACAACAACACCAATGGAAAAATGCACTCCCTCCAGTCTTGGAGTTTAGATTTGTAAAATCTAGTTGTACTCATGGCAATTATAACCTCGTTCCTACAATTGGACATATGGCTTTAGTTGGTATTTATATCTACTTTCCTCCACTACTTGTTCTGTATTTCCTTCACCCTCAGCAAGTACTTCACCAGCTCTTGGTCTTTTCTTGAAGGAGTGACCTATACCCCATTCCTTAAGAGTCCTTGCCCTTTGATGTCCTACCTGTATTGAGTTGTAGTAGCTTCCCATTGACTTTAATCTCAGGATATAACACCAAGAGATGTTCTAATAGAACTACTGCATTCCAGACATAGTCTTTCTTACTTCCATTGTGGAGAAATAATATGTATTTCCTCTCGGTAATCTGGATGAATCACCCCTCCTAACACTGCTATTCTTTTTGTAACCTATTGGCTTAAGAAGCCAAAGGCATCAGAAGCTCAAAGTGTCTGGGGGTGGGGGTGGGGTGTCTAAGCTGAGAGTTTAGTGGAATGTTTGTTATGCTTACTAGCAGGAGTTCTCCCTGACCTGGAATGAAAACTTCTAGGCCTCTAGAACTAAAGGAAGAAAAAATTTTCCTAGTGGGACACTAGGGGTGATATTAAGTGGAACCATCTCCTTTCCATCCCTTGATTCCCAGATTCACGGATCCTGGCTATGGAGAAGCAATAGCATATATTGGATATCGATTCAAAGCTTATACTGCCTTCCAGAGAACCCTGCTCCAGTTCTCCCAGGCTACTCTCACAAAATTGGCATTGTAACTGTGTGTTAAAGAGGTCATTCCATCCTTCTAACAAGCCAGGTCCTTCAGGATTGTAGAGAACATAGTAAGACCAATGAATTTCATAAGCATGAGCCTACTGTTGGCCTCTAAGAAGTGAATTCCTTGGTCAGAAGTAATGCTGTGTGGAATACTATGACAGTGGATGAGGCTTCTTGTCAGTCTGTAAATGGTAGTTTTTGTAGAACCATTACATGCTAGAAAGGAAAATCCAGAACCAGATAAATATGTATTCTAGTAAGGACAAAGTATTGCCTTTTCCACAAAGGAAGTGGTCCAATGTAATCAACCTGCCACCAGGTTGCTGGATGGTCATGCCTGAGCATGGTGCCATATCTAGGACTCAGTGTTAGTCTCTGTTGTTGGATGATTTGACATTCAGCAGCAGGTATAGCAGGTCAGAGTTATTGAAGCAGCAGGCTATATTGGTGAATGAAGCTTATGTTGTCCTGCCCATGCATGGCCATTGGGCAATGACAAGAATGGCTAGGTGAAAGGCTGACTGTCCACAAATGGATCATCCTATCTATTTGATTATTAAACTCCTCCTCTGCTGGAGACACCTTTGATGAGCATTTACATGGGACACGAATAATTTCACATCCTTTGCCCATTCAGAGAGATCTAGCCATATACTTATTGCCCAAATGTCTTTCTTGTCAATTTTCTCATTATGTCCTTTCCAAGTCTCTGACCATCCTGCCAAACCATTTGCTTAAGCCCAAGAATTAGTAAACAATCACACATCTGGCTATTTTTCCTTCCAAGCAAAATGTATGACCATGTGTGCTGCCCAAACTTATGCCCACTGTGAAGATTTACTTCACCAACATGTTTCAAGGTCGTCCCAGTAAGGGATTGATTTACTACAGCTGTCCACTTTTGGGTGGTTCCTGCATAGTGTGTAGAACCATCAGTAAACCTGGTCATCTCTTCCTCAGTCAACCTATCATAGGGAATATCCTATAAGCATATAGGCACATGCTAAGGAATAGATGGTATCATAACATGGCATTTGTGCACATGCTTCTTTGTGTAACTTGCTTGTACCCTCAGGACCTGCTCAGGACAGCTGCATATATACTATTTCCATTTTATAATGGATTGCTGCTATAAACATTCCAACTAAAAGTTTGGTGGGTCAGATAACACCCAGCTTGTGATGGGCATCTCAGATCATGTGGTAACTGGTTACCAATTGTCAAATAGTCAGTTTCTCCTAAGGCCCAATATCAGGCCAAGAACTGTTTTTCAAAGGGAGAGTGGTTATCTGCAGATGATGGTAAAGATCCAAAATGCCAGGTTTTCTCTTTAGTTCACTGATATGGGCTGCTAGTGGCTCCAAACAGCATCCCTATCTGCCACTGACACCAGTGCCATCAGGTCTGCTGGGTCACATGGTCAAGGGAAACTGTACATTGGGTGAAAGGAAATAATCAGACTTCCTGAATTCTACTGGATACTAGTTATGAATTGATGCTGATTCTGAGAGATGCCAAGAAACATTGTGGTCCTCCAGTTAATATAGAGGCATATGGAAGTCAGTGGTAGAATGGTAGAGTAGGCTATATAGAAGTCTGAACCTGTTGAAAAGCCTTCTTCTGTTCCAGGCACCACTCACATCTAGCAGCGTTCCAAGTCACTTGCTATATGACCTGGAGAATATATGGGAATATACTGTCTCTACAATCTAAATAGGCCCACTAAATGCTGTGCTTTTTTCCTTGGTGGTGGGAGGGGCAAGAAATATCTGTATGGCCTACACGACTGGACTCTTAGAAATTTCACTGAATTAGAAGGCCCTTGAATTTTCATTGAAATTATTTCCCATCCTCTGATGCATACAAGTCCAACATGTTTCTATGTCCTGCTCACTTGATCCAGAGAGCATAATATCATCAGTATAGTGGACCAGTGTGATATTTTGTGGAAGAGACAAATGATCAAGATTCCTTCTAATCAAGTTATGACACGGGGCTGGAGAGTAGATATATCTTTGAGGTAAAATTGTAAAGGTATGCTGTTGGCCCTGCAAACTGAAAGAAAATTGTGTCTGGTGGTCCTTATGAACATGTTCCAAGAAAAAGACATTTTCTGTATCAATAGCTGCATGCCATGAGCCAGGAGACGAATTAATCTGCTTGAGTAAGGACATCATATCTTCTGCAGTAGTCAAAGTCACTTCTTGACTATGTTTGTGATACTCAACTGTCATTCTCCATGATCCATCTGTCTTTTCTGCTGGCCAGCTAGGAGAGTTAAAGAGAGATGCAGCAGACGCACCACAACTGCAATCTATCAAGTTCTTGATAATGGCATTAATTTCTTAAATTCTTCCAGGGATATGATACAGTTTTTGATTCACTATTTTCCCAGGCAAAGGCAACTCCAAAGGCTTCCATTTAGCCTTTCCTACAATACTAGCCCTCACTCCACATGTCAGGGAACCAATGTGGAAATTCTGCCGAATTCTAAGTATATCTATCCCAATTACACATTCTAGAACTGGGGAAAAAACCACGGAATGAGTTCAGAGACCCACTGTGTGTCTAAAGTTGTTGGACTGCTGCAGGGGGAGGGAACACGAGCGGGGATGGGAGTGCAAGCCACCTCGGCTGCTCTTCTGCTCTGAGCCAGGTCCTGGCCACAGCGCGATCCCTGGAAACCCGCAGCTGCTGTCAGCACACGCCCCAGTGCTCGGCCTGGAGAGTGGATCTCTTCCCAGGCCGAAAGTGTTACAGCTCTTAGGACAGAAGCTCTCAGACACCGGAGTAGTTTTCACACCTTTATTCCTTCTGGATGGCGGGCGGTGGGCGTGGGCAGAAGCGGGCAGGGGAGGCAAGTAGTGAGTGTACACAGGTCAGGATGGTCTAATATGCTGTTTGGGAGGGGTCAGGGATTTGGCAACCGATACTTCTCATTGGTTTGGTCTAGGGGCTTTGTAGTGCCTCATTTGCTTGTGGGAGGACTCAGAGTTGCTTTCTACACAACAAATCTCACATCCCAGGCCTCTTTATATATAGGGGTTGTGAAAGCTGTAGCTGTTTTTACAGGAGTCTCCCAGGAGCGTCAGCTAAAAACATAGTCTGGTCCCTCATAGATATTCCATTGAGTCTCCCAAAATTTTCAGCCTATGCTCAACTGGTGTCAGACTGCCTGCCACAGACTACTGCTCCACATGAAGTCAGCCAAAACTCTGCTACTCACCTGACCTCCATAAGCCTCTCCATTAACTGCAATGTTTCTTGGCATTTCCCATAATCAGCATCAATTCATAACTAGCATCCAGTAGAACCCAGAAAGACTATTTCCTTTTACCCAATGTACAGTTTCCCTTATAAAAGGCCTTAAGTTCCTCTAGGGAAGGACTAGAGAAAGGCTGATAGTAAATCTCTTAAGTATTTTTTCAAGGTCTTTCTTCAGGGGGATTGAACTGTATCTGATTTTAATAGGTCCTGGAGCTGCAAACTAGCTCAAATCAGGAAAATGGTTCATAGACCAAAATCTTCTTTTGCCAAGATCCAATTTTCTTGAGAATTTTTCTTTCATTTGCTTGAAAATTTTTCTACTTACTCATATAATACAAAATACTATAGGCTTCTCATCTATTTTACACCTGGAAATAGCATGACTGATTTGTCAGTACCAAAGGTCCATACCAGTCATGCTACCATAAAAATCACTTGGCCTGTGCTGCCCTTTATGATAAATATAAACATCTTGCCTTTGACTTTTCAATACTGACACCTGGGTCCTGATACTCTGGGACCCAGTTAAATCTGTAACATTTAATTCATCCAGTTGAGCAACAGCATCTCTAATGCTAAAGGAAAAGGTCAATGACAAAATTCTTCAAAGTGCTGGTGCCCCTTCACCATCTTGGGACCAGTGAAAGTTATGTCTTCTGGGCCTTCCCCTGAGGAGGATTAGGTTTTATAGAGCATATCTATGCTAGCACTGTGATTTCCCTGAGCCACAGAGTCCCTCCATCAACATTAAACCAAAAGACATCAGCTATCTCCAGCACCTTTTCTGTAGGTCTTCTTTTGACAAATGCTTCAGCCAACCAATCAAACAAACCTTATCTTTGTTGTTTTCTTTGTTTTTAAGATAGGGTTTCTCTGTGTAGCCTTGGATCTCCTGGAACTTGCTCTGTAGACCCAGGGTGGCCTCAAATTCAGAGACTGTCTGCCTTTGTCTCCTGCACTCTGGGATTAAACACATTCACTCTCATACCTGGCTCTATCAATCAAACAAACTTTTAGCACTGTGTTTAACTGTGTAAGCTTCCATATTAAACCTAGAATTTCCACTCAGTGGGCCCATATCAATAAACTCAGTGTAATCTAGTCTTATGTTCCTTCCAAAATTATCCCACTTCCTTAAAATAAATCCATCCCCACACACTCCCTCCAGATCTCAGTCTGAATGTGTTTGCATAGTCTTTAAGCTCTTTAGTAGAATAGAATACATCTCCAAGGACAAAACTGTCTGCCTCCCTCTAGTAGCCTGATTAGCCTTAAATTTGGTTAGAGGTCTTGAGGTGACTATTGGTATTATCTTGCCTAGCATTCCTTCAGTAAGTTACTGTTGGTTTGGCAGATAATGAGTGATTCCTTTTCTTAGGAGGTGGTGGCTGGGATACATCCTCTGTGAAGAATGGAGAGACTACTTCCTCAAATGAGTTAACATCCCTAAGAACCTCACAGTTTAAAGTCAACAGCCTCCAACACATTTCCATCCCAAATTAATGTATTCCATTTAGTATCAATCAGTGCCCTTACTTTAACCACTGGCACCCTCTGGGAATGTGGTTTTAATTTTCATTGTAATTCAACCAGTCTTATAATGAGGACTTCTGTTGGATTCTCTTCAATTTGAGCTCTATGGCTGCTGGAGAGAAGATTCTAGACCAGGGCACACTTAGAAATCTTTAGACTGTTTATGTGCATCTGGAGATGGTCAATTGTTTCATTATGTTTATTTTTGTTCCTTTACCATTGTATCCTGAGATGCTAGAAGTTGGTTAACTTTATCCCTATATTCATTATTTTTCATTGTCAATTTATACAGAAATTCTAGAAGCAGATTTATGTGTAGAATCAGAAAATGCTTTATTCCATGCAGCAAGTTTCTCAAATATTTCTAGCTATGGACTTTCAGTGTTTTCTATATTACCAGGAGAGTTTTCAGTACATGTAGGCCAATTGCCAAGCCTGCTCCAGATAGATAGCAAATAATTCTGTTTCCCTAGAACCATTTCTGGTACCACAATCTGTATTAGGGTTCTCTAGAGCAGTAGTTCTCAACCTTTCTAATGCTGTAATCCTTTAACACAGTTCCTCAAGTTGTGGTGTCCCCTAACTATAAAATTATTGTGAGGCTAATCCATAACTGTAATTTTGCTACTGTTATAAATCATAATCTAAAATTTGATGTGCAAGATATCTGATATGTGACTCCTTAAAAGTGCTGTTCAACCCCAAGGGGGTCTTGACCCACAGATTGAGAATCATTGCTCTAGAGGCACAGAATTGATAGAATGGTGTATATATATTTACATACACACACAGATATATATATCTGTGTGTGTATTTGTTATTTGTTATGTGGTTTATTAAAGTGACTTACAGGCTAGTCTAAAAGTGCCTATTTACCAAAGAATCCATACTTGTTTGGTCCGTGACCCTGATGTTTCAACTGGTCTTCAGGATATATCAGAATCCTGTAGATATACAATCTAATGCTAGTAAAGGAATGGACTTGCCAGAGACTGAGGACAAGCAGTCAAAGAACACATGCTTCTTAGTCCTTGTCCTTTATATAGGTGTTCAACAGAAGGTATGCCCTAAATTTAAGGTGGGCTCTCTCACCTCTAAAGATCAAGATTTAGGTGGACCTCCCCACCTCAAACGATTCAATCAAGAAAAACACCTCACAGATGTGCCCAATGGGTTTTTATTAATTCCAGATGTAGTCAAGTTGACAACCAAGAATAGCCATCACAACTGGTGTGGCTTTTCCTGGAACTGCTTAACTCCAGTCTCTCTGTTCCTGTTACCATAGTGTAACCAGTGCTCTGGTTGACCTTGTCGCAATCTCCTTCTTTAGAGGATATCAGTTATAGTGGATTAGCATCCAGCCTAATGATCTCATATTCACTCATTTACATACACTGAGACTAAATCCAAATAAGACCATGTCCCTCAGGATATCTTTTAGGGGACCTATGACCACTCCTGAAACTAAATATATCAAATGTCTTATAGACTTATTCTTTCAGATTATAATCTGTGATGACATTTCCAAAATATTTGTGTTTGTGGTTCTCTATTGCCTACATTCATTTGTCAGATCAATTCTGCCTTTATAAGTGTGGGCTTCATACTCAGGGCTACCTTTTATAATAATTTTCTAAAGGCCTATCTACCTGCTATGTTCAATTATTTTTTCCAGTACAAACAAAAAATTCTTAGTGCCTTCCATTGCCTGAAGAAGAAAAAAGCTTAAATGTTTCCAGGCAAAACAAAACAAAAAGACCTCCTCTAAAAAGAATATTACATATATATTGCTAGGTTGTGTTTTTAAAACTTTCTATATCAAAATTTTGGCTTATCCTCTGGATTTTACAAATTCACTCAATCATAACTTTTCATATCAATAAAAAATAATGAAGCCAGTGGCAGACTAAACACAGACACTACTTGAGTCTCAAGCCACTTGATTGCAGAACACAGAACCACTTGGTGAGTTATTTGCCATTATTATCTCTTTCCTCACACAAAAGACTTTTTTCCTCCACTCCTACACATGTCCTTATTTTCGATAAGCATTTCATAGACAATTATGGATTTTAAACATTACGATTGTTTTCAAGAAAATGTTAGTGGGAGATTAAACAGGTGTTATTGAAATTAAATTTTGAATGACCATAAGGGCTATCACAACTAATTTAAAATGACATGCTTGTATACTGGTAAGCTGCAATAAAGTAGAAATTTTTAAAGATAAAGTTAAAAAAACAATCATAGTGAATCATTAGTTTTTTGCTTGTTAAACATTTATTTTTTCCTAATGTGTGCCTTCTCTGTTAAATACTAATAATAGAACATGTATACACTCTCAATTATTAGTGAAGAAACTCAGAATTAGTTTCTCAAACTAATTCTCACTCACAAATACATATATATATATATATATATATATATATATATATATATACACACACACACACACACACACACACACACACACACACTACATATATTTAAAATATATATAGGGCATATATACAAGTATGTATGTATATATAGATATAGACATATCTATATATCTATACATATAGTAAAAATATATGCCTATGTACAGATGTGTATATGTGGGTTATATAGGAAAAGAAGAAAGGAGGTTTCAGTGTTTGTTTGGTTGTTTAGGAAAATTAGATACATTTATCATCTTCAAAAATTCATTGTACTTGCTATGCAACCTTCTGAAATATATTAAAATAAAATTTATAAACAGTCATATCAGGTCAAAGTTGCTTTGGATGATAGTACTACAATACTCAGGGGAATGGACTCATGAGATTTGCATTCTATTTGTTCCCTCATAGAAGAAAACTATGTAAACATTTTATTGTGATTTTTTTAAATCCCGTCCAAGTTGAAAACAGTCCAAAAATCATAAACAAAACAAAAATAAGCATTTGATTCCTTTGTAATGGACCAAGCCAAACTCTCAAAGCACAGTAAGGGCATATTTTAGAATGCATAACTCAGGATAGTATCAAAAGTGAAAATGATTACAAATATATCATACAGAAAATATTTGCATACACACATATAAACCCTGCAAACGTAGGCATTAAACTCCACATTAGAGCAAAGAAATATCATAGGATAGCCAGCTTTGGAAGGAAAGAGATCTCCAACACACAATACTTCTGCAAATTTTGGTTCAGTACATAAATACAAAGAAATTTCACCTGTACATGTGAGGAACTTGATTTGTAATGATTAGACTCCATTGTCAGGTTGGCAGGATTTAGAACACCAAGAAGCTGGCATCTATCTTAATTGCTAAACATTTTCTGCCCTTCTTTTTGCAATTGCTCATCTTTAGAGACTCTTGTTGGGGTTTTCCTCAACTACACATCAGCAATCCTGGTTAGTCCTTCCCACTAATTATAATTGATATTTATGCAAATGCTTAACTGTGCAGTATGTACTCTACAAAATGCTTTGCATCTCGATTTAATCTGCATGGCCTTCTCAAGTTATTTGTTCTTTCTTTATCTGCTATCTCATCTGCATTTAGTTTCACTCTAACCTTTAAAGGAGATCTGTTACCTAAGTTTCAGAGCCCCGGCACAAAGTGGAAATTTTAGGACTTCTTGTTTAAAATAGCTAACATCCTTAAGACAACAGCGGTACCTTATCCAAGTACTGGTCCCTTATGAACATGAGGTGCTGTGTAATCACAAATGTAGAAGTTAGCCCTCCCTGCAAGGGTAAAAAGGAATTAAACACTCTTACAGTATTTGGCAAGAACTGAATAGCTTCCCATCTAAATACTAAATACAGCCTAATGTGCAGAAGTCATTCAGCAACGATGCATCCTCTCACCACTGTAAGCCCCAGCCCGATTACTCTGTAATCTGGAATATTAATATTTCCTACACATTGAAACATAAACATCTCTGGATCCAGAACGAAGATTATCCAAATAATTCCATTTGGTTTTCTATTCTAAAACTTTTCTTCTGACTTTTGTTGACTTTGCTACAATAGCTATGAAAGGATCCACCATAGCTGGAAAGATAGAAAAACTACCCATTATAACACTTTTGCTAAAATTTCACCAAAACTGTACACATTGTTAAATGATATAAACCAACCGCATGACTTTACAGAGGAACAAACAGAACTGGACAGTCACATTAAGCTGTTGAAGATCACAGAGAGCTGCAGATATGCCCACCAAATCATCTTATTTTTACCCAAGTTGCAATATTTTTGGAATTCTGTCCATCTTTCAGGTGAGGCTGGCAGGTTTCTTATCCAAATTGTAAGCTCTTTGTTTATTTTCTTTAACGGTATCACTGGTCTTACGCATAGGAAGAAGCAAACACCACACTCCATGGTTAGTAATTGAGTAACACGTTTTGTTAAGGGATGGCTTGAATACATAAAATATGAAAAAGAACACATGATCCTCAGAAATATAATACCAATATGAAAAAGCAAACCAATCTAGCAGGTATTCTTAGAGAAATATAAGGAAGACTTTGATGAGTATCTTGGGGTTACTATTGCAGTAATGACAAAAACCAACTTGGGGAAGAAAAGGTTTATTTCAGCTTATAAATCTCATGACAATCAATCACTAAGAGAAGTCAGGGCAGAAACTTAAAGCAGAAACCTGGAGGCAGGAACTGAAGCAGAAGACTGCTTCCTACTAGCTTCAGCTCAAGCTAGCTCAGCCTTCTCTATAATACAAGCCAGGACCACCTGCATGAGTGATGCAGCCTACAATGAGCTGGCCCCTCCCACACTACTCAACCATCAAGAAAATGCCCCACAGAACGTGCCCAGAGGCAAGTTGATCAAGACACTTTCTCAACCAAGATCCTCTTCCCAGAAAACTCTAACTTCTGTCAAGTTAACAACCCATCAACCAGGACACTGAGAGAGCAGAGAATGTGATACTAACTAGACAAGACCTTGTGGCTTCCCAAAGAAATGGAGGGGCATACCAAATATATGATAGAGGTGGCAAGGAGTTGACTAGAGACCAGAAGATGAGAACTGGCATTTTTCCATCGATAGCGAGATGACTCAGCTTAAACGTTCTTTACACGCAAGTAGACTGGCGAAGCTTTGAAAATATACTAAATCTTTTATACAAAAGTACGATTTCAAAACAGTCAAAGAAAAGACTTCTATAACATATACTTCTAATTTTCCCATCACACAAGAAATTGCCGCCTTCCCTTTCTTAGTGGAGGGGAGCCAAACACATTAAACTTGTAAGAATCGATGGAAGCAGTGTAAGGACGCCTTCATAACTATCTCTTCTCAAAAATTCTGAAATTGTCAGAACTGTGTGGAAATATATAAGGAAGGGCAACTAAGAGGTGCCCTCCTGAGGAAAAAAAGACTCATTTTCACCTGTAACCCACATTTATAACAGCAGCAAACCAATTGTCTGAGTCTCACAGCATGATAGATTTTCAGTTACAGTCATCTATACCCATCAGCCAAGGGCCGCTTCCTTTCTGCCAGACAGGATCTTCCAATGTAGGTTAGCTAGAAAGTGTTTATAATGCACCATCTTGCTGTGGTTAAAAATAAACTTTAGCAACCTGGAACTCAGTACTGGGCATGGGGAATAGGTGGGGTAATAAATTCTTTAGAAGCATTATTAACAACAAATTAAATATGGTTGAAGGTTCAGTCTAAGAGGGATGATGTATGTAAGGCACGTATTATCTAATTTGAAGTGAATCCCAGGCAAGAACACCAATTTTATGTTTATGTCCATTTGTAGTCTATTATATATGACCAATTAGCATCAAACTTTGAATATAAAAAATAACCAAGCAATATTAAACAACAAGCACAGTGTTTATGCAACTTTGTTGTTCGACAAAACGTCTCCAATTTTTCAGGTTTTATTATATAAGCAACCTAATAAAGCCAGGATAATATTACTATAATTCTTTTCCTTAGATTAAAAAATACAGAATAAAAATTACTCTTAAAAGATAATTTTAATATTTTTATGATTGTCAACATATCACTTTATTTTTGTGTTCATAAAAATGTGGATGTTCCTCTTTCTTATTCCACAGGGCAAAATTATAACATTGTCTTATAAATGTGATATTTTTCTCATTAAAATAGAAACTTTATGGAAAGTATTGCTTTTGAGACAAGGTCTCTCACTGGCTTGGAGCTTACCAATTTTACTTATTTAGGCTAACTAGCCAGTCAACTCCAGGAATTTTCTGTCTCCCTAACCCTGGGGTTAGAAGCTCATGCTGCTACACTGGATTTTTCTAGTGGGTCACGAAAGTTGAACATAGACCCTCATACTTTACCAGACGAGCTGTCACCCAATCCCAGGAAGTGTTCCTTTTGACAGTTTCATAAATATATACAATGTTCATTCCTTCTGAACTCCTAAAAATACCTCTTAATCTATTGCAAACTCTCTTTGGAGCATCATATTGAATATACTCTCTCTAATACAACATTGACGCGAAAACTAAAAGATGTATTTTGAGTGAAAAATGATTTATAACACAGAACACATTGCTCACATTCTTGCATTTCTTTATAACAACTAATGAATTTTAACCCAAAACTATCATTTTTAAGCTAAACTCCATCTTTACATTTCTTTGGTAAATGCTCTTACATTTTTGTCTTTACAAGCTTCCTATGACTCAAATCAATGTTGAATATACTTATACAGAACTATTTTCTGCCTTCCCAAGAATGACATTCTTCACGTAGTGGCATTCAAGGTCTGCACAGGCAGAATTTCACATAGGTGACTTAAAGGTGTGCATGTATATATGAGGACATGGTTCCCTTCATACCTAATTAGGAAGCAACCTTCAGAGGCAGAATATGGACTACACGTGTGTATCTGAATCAATTATCTTGAGACCAGCAGCTCTTCCATACTGTGGATACAGTTGGAGTCAGCTAGGGCTAAACAGGTTGTCTTGCCACCTCATCTCTGGGGCCTGGAGCAGTGGTAGAAGATATGTCCATAGCAGCCTGGGTTGAAAGAATAGAACAAAGGCAGAGGCACTAGAAATATCCTGAAGATAGCTTGGGTGTACAGCATTTTCATCTAGGTCACAATGGAGATTAAAGAATAATCATTTTTTAAAACCACCTGAGCCAGCAAAGGTTTTTAAAATAATATGTCTTGGTGTTCTGAAGGAGCCCGGATCTTCCTGCTGCCATGTATGTCAGATGGGCAGATCTCAGGAAGAGGCATCATGGTGTGTGCATAGCTCCCTGCAATCAATGCATTCTTGCACTGCGAAGGTGGATAGGAGATGGATGCTGAACGTGTGTGAGCAGAGAAAGGGACTATGGAGTGCCTTGTGGCTTGGATGTGCCCTGGAGCTTTGACTGATCTAAGATTCAACACTTAAGAGTCTATGGCTTTTCTTCTAGTGAGGACTTCTAATAGGGTATTCACTGACATATAAAATAGCCAAAGGTGTTTTCCTTTCCATTGTCTCTCATGTGCAAAACACAGAGAGAGAGAGAGAAAGAGAGAGAGAGAGAGAGAGAGAGACAGAGACAGAGAGACAGAGAGACAGAGAGACAGAGAGACAGAGAGAGACAGAGAGACAGAGAGAGACAAAGAGACAGAGAGAGACAGAGAGAGACAGAGAGACAGAGACAGAGAGACAGAGAGAAACAGATACAGAGAAAGATATACATACATACACAGAGAAAGACACACATAGAGAGAGTGTGTAAGACACTGACATGCACATAGCACACAGAGTCAAAAGACATATACATATGAACGCAGAGAGACATTGACATAAACACACACATAGAGAAACAGACACAGAGATAGAGAGACACATACACATACAGAGAAACACACACACACAAAGAGACACTAACATACACACAAAGAGAGAGAAAGACAGCCAGACACACATACACGGAGAGAGACACATATACACAAAGAGAGACAGACAGACACACACAGACACAAATACATACCCATATAGAAACACATACAGACACAGATACACAGAGAGATACTGACATATACACTCACACAGAGACAGACACTGACATGCACACACATACTCATGTGCATAGTAACAAGCGCTGTGAAGCAAAAGTGGTAAATAAAAAACTGAGAAGGAAAATGGAGGGAAGCTTATGCAAGTGTGAAAGGGCAGGGACAACATTTTAGATAGGAATGTCTTAGTGGGAGTGCTCTAAATGCAATGAACCATGTTGCCATCGATGAACGGAAAAGGAAATAGAAAGTCCTACAGTGTCCATTATCTTGCTATTCTAAGAAACTGCAATACAGCCAGTGTCTGCAAGAAGACAGTTAGAAAAAGAACACAGCAAAGGGTAAACTCAGTGAAACAACCAATGGGGGAAAGAAAGTTCTGAAGTAGACCTGTGTTTGATATAATTATATAATAGGAAGATATTTAAGAAACTTTGGTCATTGTCTAAAAATTGATGATAGTGAGAAATGAAATTCCACAGAGTGACCAGTTTAGGAGCTATTAAAATAATTTAACTGAGAAACACAACAATAATAATAACAACAGCAATTAAGCACATGTTAGGGTGAAGCAATAGACCAAGGGAATGGTAAATTTAAAAGTTTAGTTTCTTGATATATCTTGGATATGCCCCAATGCACACATAAGAAAGAGAAGATGCAAGAACTACTTGTAATGAAGAGGAATTGACTTCTCATCTCAGTTACTAAGACAAGCACAATGTGAGGAGTTGGAAGAAAAGCATTATTTCCCTGCTAAGCTTTCTTAAATTAGATGTGTACCATATGACCACATAGGGATGCTGAGAAGGGTAGCAAATACACTAACCAGAGCTTGGGAGGTAAACGTTAGAGATTGGAGCTTGAGAATTTTTAGGTATTGCTCAGAGCTGTGACATTTAAAATATATATTCAGTTTTTTCAGTTAATAGTCACTTGGAATTAGTATACAAAGCAGTAGAAATTATTTTTGCTTGGATTTTATGGGAGCAATGACTCAGAATACCAACAGGAATCCCAAATGCTACACAGCCTCTGGTTAAACAAACCACCTTCAAATCTGGGGCTGCTCAGAGTCAGAGCACGCTGATCTCTGATTAGAAGCATGAAAGCAGGTGAGAAAATTCAGGAGCTAAGCTTCCTCTGAACCTGAGGCAAAGGCTCTTAAAGGTGGCCACCACTGCTTATTGTGATGTTGATTCTGTATTGTATCCTTAAACTTCAATTTGTGAAGACAACTGTCTTATAATTGGTTTTACTAATCCGTCAGTGCCTATTCTATTGATGTGCCTTTTGGTCTTGTTTATTATCCTAATTCACATGTGTTTTAGCATGTAAGCCACTTTGATCCTCCTTAGAATACAAATCATAAATATAAACACTTTGGAATAAAGCAGGTTGCATCGGCTAATAGGAAAATTTAACTTTATCAATTCAGAGCAATAGCCTGATGAGATTCGTTCTCCTGTGCAAGGAAGCAAGCAAGCCCACACCAAGAGAACTGCGTGTTTATATTCTAAATGGGTCAATGTCATGTTGGGCCATTACTCTCATCATTTTTTCTGTCTCATACTAAGTCATACCAGCAAATGATACTTCCTCTGGATCCTGTGTGCTACCCACTCTGATTGTGTTATTTAGGTAGTGTGATGATTGATGCTAAGTTTCAATTTGGCTGGGTTAGAGGATATCCAAACAGCTACTGGGAACATTCTGTGTCTGGGTATGTTGCCAAGAATATATCTTGAACACATTAACATAGGAATGAACTAAGAACCAAAAATGGGTTGTGTTTAGTAAATGTAGATCAGCCAGTATAGTGAAGACCCAAGCAGAACAGAAAGACTGAGAACAGTCTTTCTTCTAAAGCAGTGGTTTTCAACCTGTGGGTCGTGACCCCTCTGGAGGTTGAATGAGAGGCTGCATATCAGATATTTACATTACAATTCATAACAGTAGGAAAATTACAGTTCTGAAGTAGCAATGAAACAATTTTATGCTTGGGAGTCACCAGAACATGAGGAACTGTATTAAAGGGTAAAACCACAACATTCATCTTCTCCTGCCCAGACATGCCAGGCATCCTGATTCTCAGGCTTTCCAATGCTAGAACATAAGTCAGAATGACCAGCTGCCCTGTTCCCAACTCTAGCTCTTTCTACTCAGTGGTGAATGATGTCACTGGCCTAGTTCCTTTTTCCAAGTTTCATTATCCATGCAGAAAACAGATAAAGGAAATTCTTGATGTCCATAATTGTGTGAGCCAATCCCTATAATAAACATTAGTTGTTTCCCTGGAGAACTCTTTATAATACAAGTATGCTATCCTGGCTTGGCTTCTGTCATGAATAAACTAAGTTCTCCTGAAACAGCCTCTGTATAGCAAATTACTTTCAAGGACCCGGCTAATATGGCTAATACTTTTCTGCTTCTTCCCATTGCCTAGGGCAGCATCCCCATCCTAGGCTTGCGTGCACCCTGCAGTTCTACTTGATGGATAATAGTACAATTTTCAAACAATAGGACTACTCCTCCATTTAAAAGATGATGAGTTTTCATAACACGAACAAACTTTTCTTAGTGTAATGATACACACTTGCAATCGTAACACTCAGGAGTCAGAGACCAGAAATGGGTCCACAGAGAGCACGAACTACACAGAGAAACTCTGTCTCAAAAAAAACATAATACATACATACATTAAATATGTTTGTATATACATATATATATATATCATTTATATGAAACACATAAAAATTCATCCCTTAGAAATTCAGACAGACAGATACTCATCGGGTTTTTTCGCCGCATTATCCTCAGTGTCTGACACTATTCTCCATATATTATTGATAATCGATAAGTGGACACCATGACATCATAGGTTCAGATCCTAATAGTTCAAAGTAAGACTGGGGTGTCAGATCATCTGGGACAATGGGAGCTTAGCCCCTCACTAGCATATGACCTCAGCATGTTACCCAACAGCTCAATAAATCAATGTGCTCATCTGTAAGAGCAGCTAGGGCTTTGCCTCAGAAGATTTTTGTATGGTTCAATAAGCCGTTGCACAGATAAAAGGGTCTAGGAAGCCCTCAATATGTATTAGATATTGATGAATTATTTAATAATTCACAATCTTGTATGTATGGTAGACTACATCCGCAGTCTTCTCCATTATCACCCCATTAAAGCTGGCACACCTGAGCAGGTCTTGGCAGCTATTTTGATTCTACTTTTCCATTTTTCTGCTTTTGTGAATTCTGTGACCTAAAGAGGCAGCATTGAAATGAGAGAAGTTGCATTAGATGTATTGTGAAGATCATGCCCCTAACTCCTCAAGTGGGGATATTGTCTGTCTTTCAGAGAATTTTACTTTCTATTCAGGTTTCCAGGCTCTCAAGACATTAGTTTTGCCAGAGGAAACCAGAATCAAAAGATTCACTAAAGTCACTGAAATAGACCAAAGCCAGATGTTTGCTGTAGAATACAAGCAAACTTGTTAATCTATTTATTATTTACATTAAATAAAATAAAGACTACCCAGAAGACAAAGTAACTACAATCCACAAGTTTCCAATGTTAGAAAAATATACATTAAAAAACAACTTACACACAAAAAAGTTTGCCTCCCATTTCTTTTTTCTGTTCTGTCTTTTGATGAGATGAACTCAAAAACCAAGCATAAGAGTTACTCAACTTGAGACCCATCCTGTGGACAATCACCAATCTCTGACACTATTAATGATACTCTGTTATGCTTGCAGACAGGAGCCTATCATAACTGTCCTCTGAGAGGCTTTACCCAGCAGCTGACTGAAACAAATGCAGATACTCACAGCCAAACATTGGACAGAGTGGGAGAAAGACGTGACTAATCCTGCAGAGACTTGGTGTGCCAGGGTGCAGAGATACCCACGGGGGCTCACCCTCTCAGAGGAGAAGGGGAGGGTGAGGAGGAATATGTGAGGAGGGACTGGGAAGAGGTCAGCATTTGGATATAGATAGATAGATAGATAGATAGATAGATAGATAGATAGATAGATAGATAGACAGATACATATGTACATATATACATACATAGGTAGGTAGATGTAGGTAGGTAGGTGGGTAGATAGATAGATAGATAGACAGATAGATAGATGATAGATAAGAAGAGTTACCTAGATTAAGGATAAACCAGAATCATATTTTTAATTCTACAGCATATACAGGTCCCTCCTCATATGCATGTATAGAGACATTGATATCCTCTGCCTTTTATTTTTATTGAGGGAACAGGGGAGTGTTTTATAATTAGATTATCTGAGTCACTTATGGCAAAAATTACAAGTAACTTTTTAAGTTGCTTATTCCACTATTACCTCCTTCCTGCTTCATCCAAATGACTTTGAACCTGTGGCTTCAAAATTTTCCTGTTACTCTGTCAAAATTAAAACTCATTGGGTCGACATCCATCTATCTATTTTTTTCTATCTTCCCTCAAACATCAGGCTTGGAGGGAGATTACGCTTTTATCACCACGCAGTGACCATTAGGCAGTTCCAGACAGATTGCCATTTAAAACTTATTTCCCAATCACTTGGAGAGCAAGAAGTATCAAATCCGTTCTTTTTTGTGCATTGGGTCATATAGGTCCCCAGCAATTGATTAAATGAAGTTGCAAGTCCCTCCTACTGATTACCAAGGGTCAGGGCTGTAAAAAACACAGATTTTAGCAGCAGTGGCTTCCAGCACATCTTCCCATCAGCACTTTTCTATGTGCATTGAAGAGATAGATGCCACCCATTTAGAAGTGTGAAACTAAAGTCTTTGCCAAATGATGGAAAGGTCCAGGCAATCAAGATGCAGTCTTTTGCTATACACTAACTCTGCTTTCCAGTAAAAGGGCAAATGTCTTGCACAATTAACAGTGATCCCATCAACCCATAAAATGACCAGCTTGAGGGTCAGACATTTCCAATTTGCTGGAGAGCTTAGGTTCCCTTCTGGTTTTGTTTGCAATTTAATTTTCTTTGCAAGATAAATTTGCACAATGTATTATATTGTCAAAATGTTCAATCACTGCAAAATGATATAGCCATATCCCAAAGGAAGAAATTTATTTAAAACTAGATCAAAATGGGGAAGAGAATAACAGAATATGTAAATATTATCACATATATAAAGTTAAAGATCACTTCACAAAATGGCTTTAAAAATAAATGTATCTGAGTAGGAGTACAAACAGAGGCATTCAATTTGTTCATCCCACCTGGTAGGATTTTCATGCTCAGAATTCACAGCCCAATAAGACAGAATGTATGATATGTAAATTTCATATAAAAATGAATTTAATATTTGGGATATGCAGATATTTACAGATATTACAAATTTCTCCAAATTGTTATATTTTAAAGCATGAATAGGTAATAACTTCTAAAGTAAACTATTTTTCCAAAAAGATAAAATAAAAAACATGAAAAAATTTAAATGATTAATCTATTATATAATTGCTCTATTGGATATTGTTTTTAAAATAATTTCCTGACATTTGTATCTCAAAATTCACCTCAGATGAATCACAAAGACTAAATAAAATAAAGAGAAATTCACAGCTCAGAGAGTTGTACATGATACCATCATTTCTCAATTGTGTTTCTGTGCGTTCTTTGACTAGCTTTCAAACATCAGAAAAATTTAATGCAAAAATCTGTAGAAATATGTTTTTCTAGCATAGTTCCCAGTTTACTACTAATAAATATTAATAATAGTAATGGTAAATATGTTTAGTTGCTCATTAATATTCTGTGGGAACAGGAAGTAAATCTAAGGCTTTGCACATGCTAGCCTAACACTCTAACATTGAGTTATACCCCGGCTCTGCTCATTAATCCTAAAACACCTATGACTTAAATGAAGAATTTTAATAATTAATAACTGAATTTCAATATTAATATTCAGCAGTCAGAGATCTCCACCGTCCCAGGTATCAAAGGGAATGATATGCAGTGGGAAGGGTATGAGACAAATGATGTGTCACTATTTAAGTCACTTCTTGTCAGAAGACCTTACCAAGTAAACTGAAAAATTCTCTGCTGTCAGCCAAGTTGATAATAAACCAAACTATTTTTAAGAATTATTTCTAGAGAGAAGCAATGTGATACAAAACAACTAGGTTTAGGTTTGACATGCCTGCTTTTCAACAGCAGTGTCTCTTACAGCTATGCAATAGTGGCACTTTACTAAGCCTGTAACACATGCTAGGGTGTGAGCTAAAGTTTGTACTGATGATGCTGAAATCCCACAGAAGGAAAAGCCTCCTAATATGCTCTCAGGTTGAGGGAAAATAAAATCAATCCCCTTAATATTTGAAGAATATTTAGAAATGCTTTGGGAAAGAATGATATGATCTAAACTAGAGAAAGAATTGAGGCCCGAGAGTGTGCACTGCTCTTACAGAAGCCCCAGGTTCAGTTCCTAGCATACACTCACAACTGCCTGTAACTCCCGTTCCAGATCTCACTCCTTCTGTCCCCCAAGGGCTTCCTCACTCACATGGTGCACACATACTCATGCAGGCACACTCCTACACTTAAAACACTAAATATGTTTCTCTATTTATAGTAAGAAAAGATGGCAAAAAAAAAAATGAAGACTTGATTAATGTACAAAAATCTATCTTCAAAGCCCCAAAATATATATAGTTCTTGAATCAATCTAATAACACAATATTAGTTTTTATTTAAAAAAAAAAACAGTGTAGAGATATTTAATATGTCAGAGAAACTTTTGACAAATAAAATGAATATCAAACTGACTATAGAATAAGATCCACATTTTATTATAAAGAAAAACTGAGTAAGAAGTTACCAAGAATGCTTATTTCTACATTGTAGAACTGGGCATAAATTTATCTCATTTTTAAACTTTATTTAAAAAAATAAAAGCCCCTGAACCCCCCCAAAAAACTTTTTTTCTGAAATATTTAAAGTTTTCTGTTATTTCAAGGCCAAGAAACATTATATAACATAAGACTTAGTTTGACTATGGATAAACTAAGTGGTCTGGAGAGAGCTTCTTAATCTCATTACATCTCAGCAAGTTTTTCCATGAAATAAAAAACTTGAACCAAATCGTCTCCAGAGGTCACTTTAAGTTCTGCAATTATGTGATTCCTGATATATCTGGAACAGGGTTGCATCCAAAGAAAACAAAGACTGGCATGTTAATAAGAAAACTGATGATGTTTGCATTAAGCCTAGCAGACAATTTTAGCTAAACATAAACCACTAGCCATGTCCTCTGTCAATACTACAGTGTACCCATCTGTAACAGTGTTTCCAACACCATTTGAAGATAATGTTGGACAGCTATTTTTATAGACCTGTTCATAAAGGCATCTGAGAAGCAACATACAGCCAGAGCTGGAGCCACAGACATTTCTCGGCTCCTAAATTCCCTCATCCCTTTGCTCTCTCTGTGATGCTATCTTGAGCTGCCCTTGTCTCTTGATAGAATCTCATTAAATATGTCTTGCCTTTCATAGAGACATTTTCGAAATGAGCTGATCAGGAAACACTCTTTTAGGACTTTGCAGCAGCCATAATTAAGGAATATATCAAACTTTCTGTCAATTAACCTATGTGAAAAACCCGACAGTCCAGAGAAGCATAGATTTGGCCAGCTGTGCCTTGTCGGAGAACAGCTTGTTGTAGAGAGGTCTAATTCAGATGCCAGAGCTCTAGAAGTACCAGGAAAATTAACCCAAGCCCCAGATGAGTTCAACCAGTGAGTGCGCTGCTGGACTCCAAATTACTTGAATATCTTTAACTGGTAGGATAAAGAGTTACAAAGTCTTTCATTTTGTTTTGTTTTGTTTTGTTGCCTTATAAGAGTTTCTCCAAAGAGCAAGGCCAACAAGACGGATAAAGCAGGGCTTATGGGCAGAGGACATTGACTTATTCAGAAATGTCTCCTTGTACTTTACATAAGGTTCCATGACACATAAAAGCTTCAGACCAAAGCAGAGGCTCAACCAGGAAAGGCTTAGAGCTACCTGCCTGCCTGCCTTCCATTTTTCTCCCAGCTTTTTCTTGGTATCTACTATCAACTAACCCAGTGTTCCTGAGCTATCTTCAGCTTTTTTGGTCTTTCTTTGTTTGTTTGTTTTGTCACCCAGTTCATCGCAACAGATTTAAAAAAAAAAAAAAAAAAAAGATAAAATGAAATGAAAATAAATTAGTATCGAAACAAATAAGAGACAAAGAAAATTAGAATATTATTATTATTTGGTTCAACAAGCAAAGTCATGTCAACTATGTATCATAGTTTCTTACTATTTTTTAACTCTGTACCTCAGGACACATGTTGGTGCACACTAATAAGGCATAACTCACAGACAAGCATGCAGCACCCTAGAGTTGTTGGTTTACACACCTCCAGCAAGACTGGAAGTCCCTTAAGTATCACCAGCACTCGACACTTGGAGATGTTCTATAAGCATCTATGGGGAGACAGAGTAAATAAGTAGGGAAGAAAGGAAAACTAAGCCTTTGTTAACACTTGCCTACCAGCCCCATACTTATGTCTAGAGATCACTGGATTCCTTTAGCCCAGGCTTCAGATGTTTTCTACCCTTGGAAGCTGCTGCTGTCATCAATATTAGAGCCAACATATAGACGAGCACGCATTCCCTCTAGTTTTCCATGACAATAAACACAAAGACATGATACAATATAAAAAGAAATGTCACTGGAGGGTGCTGTCTGGACCAGGTATGTCCAGGTGTTTTTCAAACAATTGATAAGGTATGCAGAGTTCGCAAAGCAGCGAGGAACTGTTCAGAAGCAAAACCGTAGTACAGGTCAGACACACTGCGAGGGAATGGAGGTGCCAGGACCTAGAGGACTCGGTGTTCTTGGTGGCTTCAGGAGGAAGAAGAGTGGTCGCTGAGGAAAGGAGCATGAGTGGCTTGTTTGATTTGATTGACAAGCTTGGGTTATGTAAGTCTTTCTTAACTGCACATGTTGTATCTGATTTTAATCATATACACATTTGATTATATATGAGCACAACGTGGTAAATGGGTTTTTTTCCCCTAGAACTTCATTCAGAAGACATACTTTTCTTTACTGAGCATATGCTCAAAATTGTCTCAAGCCATATTGGCCTTTTTACCTCCTGTATTGTATATCTACCAGTACAGTTTGAATGGAAACTGATTATTAAAGATTGCTAGTAACATATTCCCTTGTTTGGAGCACGCTAGGTGGAGACAGCATACCAGATTGCCAAAGGCACTGTGCAAATGGAATATGTACATAACTCAATCAAGCAAAATACTGGGTTGCTAAGTTTTTATTTTGCTTGCCT
Source organism: Uromys caudimaculatus (assembly GCA_028551405.1). Classification (NCBI taxonomy): domain Eukaryota; kingdom Metazoa; phylum Chordata; class Mammalia; order Rodentia; family Muridae; genus Uromys; species Uromys caudimaculatus. The sequence continues at coordinate 2,595,385 of CM052717.1, read as the reverse complement.
AACTTGGTATCCATGTGAATTATTTATCAGAAACAAACAGGATAGAACCTGAAATGGTCTGGAGACATCTCAGATGTCGAAAGCATTTATATGACACTTGTTCAGGATCTAAGTTCTGCCCCAATGCCTTCATTAGATAGCTCACAACTACCTGTAACTCCAGTTACGTGGATCCAATGCCTCTGCCCCCCTTGACCATCAGCAAGCATGTGAAAACCCCCCACACCATGCCATATACATATATACATAATCAAAAATGAACTAAATCATTAAAAAGGAGAGAGAGGGCCAGAGCTCAAGACAGGTGCTTCAGAATATCTTCTATACATCCCAGGGACATATCACCTATGAAATCTGAACAATATGGTTGCAGAAACCAGACCTGAATAATGGCAACACCAGATGACATGCCAACGTAGATGGGGCAAATTTCACAGGCAATAAATCGCTTCCGAGAAAGGCAGAAAGATGTTTCTCCAGGAATGAGCTTCGTAGTAGATTGGCTATTCCTGAGTGACCAATCCCAAACGTACAGGTAACACTAAATGAACTCAGAAGATTGTATGTGTGTGTGTGTGTGTGTGTGTGTGTGTGTGTGTGTGTGTGTGAAACAATAATTAAAGACTAGGCCATGATTTGAGAAGGCATGGTGGGGAGACATCGGAGAAAAGTTGAAGACATAGATTGAAAATGATGTAGATACAATATGCTTGTATGAAATTATTAAAGGTTATTTAAAGTTTAAATAAGAATACAAAATGGAGGGAAAATTATAAAATTTTAAAATAAGCTTCAGCTTCGCCTTGTGTATCCTACTGTTTCAAACTCATAAAAGTCACTGGCATCCTGCCCTTTCTGCATTTCTCTATTTTTATCCCTTTCAATTTACTGAAGATCTTAATTTCTTTTTTGGAACCATTAATTACTTCTACAATCTCTGATAACAGTGTTTTTTTTTTTTAAAAGAAAGTTGAGTGTACAAATGCCTTGGATTTTTATTGTTCCAAATTGGCATAAACATACTTTTCAAACAAAAAATAAATGCCTCGCAACTTCTGCAAGTTAGAACACTAACGGGATCTTACAAAATGGAAATGCTCAGTGTTCCATTCTTACCCTGTAGCCATGATAAGCTCCGAGAGCTTGGATCTTTCATTTCTTTACTACCTGCACTCAGGTGAGTTTTATGCACAGCCGGTGCTCAGCGTGATTGACAGTCCTCGAAAAGAGACTGTGATTTGGGACCAAAAGCTAAGCTAAGTTCTGCATATTCAGAAGCTCATTCTTAAAAGGCTAAGTGCTTGCACAGGAAAGTCTCAACTGCCTGACTAAACACAGTAAGAAATATTTGGAGACTTGATAGTGTCCAAGCAACCTGAATTTGCAAATTGTCCTGACCCATAGGAAAAACAATCTTTTGGGTATCTTTACGCACAAATTAACTTTACAAACTGGAAGAAGAGAAACAGGCATGGAAGTTGGGCTCCCATATACACACAAAAGCTATGCGGCAGGGTACAAGCTTCCTTGAGATTTAATAGGTCAGAGTTAAGTCCAGATCCTAGGGAAAGACGTACCTTCATAACTTTACTGTAAGAACATTTTCTACCTAAAAACATATATCCTAAAGAGTGGCTACTTCTACTTTATATATTTTTTATTTTATATATATTTAGTGATATCTATTTATATGTCATATATATGTATATATGTGCACACACACACACACAAACACACACATATATATATGGAAATCTGAGGCCTACAAACAGGAGGAACTTGTGTCTTTAAAGTCTGCTCAAACAGAGAAGAATGACAAAGCCCTATTGGTCAGTCAGAATCTAATTTTATATTTTTCTGGGAAGGATGATATACACGATGGAGTTAATTCTTTAGTAAATCTACTTAACACCTTGCAACTCAACAGATTTATCAACAAACAAAATGAACTGAAGCAGTGCCCTACCCAAGGTGTGCGCCCTCTCTCTCTCTCTCTTTCTCTCTCTCTCTCTCTCTCTCTCTCTCTCTCTCTCTCTCTCTCTCTCTCTCCTGCCCCCAGTCAGTCAGTGTGTGTGTGTGTGTGTGTGTGTGTGTGTGTGTGTGTGTGTGTATTTAAGTATGGAAGTCTATAACAACTAGTGAGCGTTAAAGGATAATCTGACAATTTTCAGCTTCTACATAAGGTCCGAGGACAGAGCTTGGTAGGAGGTGCTCAGGTCAGTAGAGCACATCCTTATCTACACATTAAACAAATGTTTAAGAAAGCTTAGACAAAGGCAGGGTAAACAAGGAATGTATATATAAGCATGTTTACCCTAAAAGTAGGAGCATATCCCGTTTATTAAACAAGCAGCTCCTAATTGTAAAATGCATTTCTGAAATTACCTTGCAAAACTAATTCTGAGATGCTGAGCACTGTTCAACTGAACCACAGACCACACGCCAACAAAATGGAGAGAAAAGTATAACTGTTGGATAAATTATCCCTTCTTTACCTCTGGTTCTGAATGCCCAGGTCCAGGCATCATTTTTAAATACGTTTTTTTCAGGATACTTTAAATTGAAGAGGTCAGGTGAGGTTACATTCTAAATAGTGAGTCACATTTTATCAGTGAGAAATTCTGTCTTACTTGTCGTTTCTTAGTTAATTAAGCTGGATATCTCCCTAGAGATCTTTCTTATATGAAATTGGAAACTGGCTTCATGTTAGTGATTGTACCAAAATGGGTTTCAAAATGTAAAAGTCGCTAATCCTCTTTTAGAAGGGCAAGTGTTTCTTGTCACATTGTCTGTAGAACAAAATCTCCCTCTGAATGAAGGATACAGTTTTGCTAAACAGACACTCTGATAATAAATCAGCTGGTACAATAACAGCACTGCAGACAAAACCTCATATGGTAATCTCTTTAGCACAGAACTGTATCCAGCAAGATGAAAATCCTAACAAGAGTGTGACTTCTGTCACTTTAGTTTTTGTGCATGCCATTTGCACTAAGACTTCTTCTCATGTACCTATTACCAGTTCAGCCTGAAGGAAAATAAGTTATGGTCTCATCAGGGTTGGTATATATAAACCACAGTGGCCATGAAGCATGAATAGACAGATCTCCATCATGAGGTAAGATACTTACAGATCACAGGCTGCTTGAAGGAAGCAGCAGAAAGAAATTCTGTGGTCATAACAGAGTAAAGGAGTAAGGCATATGGGTAACCTAAGGGAACAGGGATCTCAGAAGACTCTCATTTCAGAGAAGTTTAAATTACTAATTGTTGTCTTCCTGGTGTAACTGGGGTTAATGATATGAATTAAACAAACAAACAAAAAACAACTCAGGACCTGTATCAGTGAACATTTCCTATTTGTGAACTGTTTAATAATTTTGTCCCAATGGATGTTTAAGAACTCTTTCTGTTTGTCTCAAACTTCAAACAGGAAAATACATATTTTTTTTTTTTGGATATTTACTTTATATACATTTCAAATGTTTTCCCCTTTGGAAACCCCCTATTCCATCCCCTCTCCCCCTGCCTCTATGAGGGTGCTCCCCCACCCACCCACTCACTCCTGTCTTCCCTCCCTAGCATTCCCCTACACTGGGGCATCTAACACCCTCAGGCCCAAGGGCCTCTCCTCCCACTGATGGCCAACAAGGCCCTCCTCTGCCACATACGTGGCCAGCACCATGTGTCCCTCCATGTGTATTCTTTGGTTGGTGTTCCAGTCTCCAGGAGCTCCAGGGGATCTGGCCAGTTGACACTGTTGCTCCCTCCATGGGGCTGCAAACTCCCTCAGTTCCTCAGTCCCTTCTCCAACTCCTCCATCCGGGACCCCACACTCAGTCCAATGGTTGGCTGCAAGCATCTGCCTCTGTATTTGTCAGGCTCTGCCTGAGCCTCTCTGGAGACAGCTTATCATGCTTCCATCAGCAAGCACATCCCAGCATCCACAATAACATTTGGGTTTGGTGACTGTATATGGGATGTATCCCCAGGTGAAGCAGTCTCTGTATGGCCTTTCCTTGAGTCTCTGCTCCACACTTTGTCTCAATATTTCCCCCGTGATTATTTTGTTCACCCTTCTAAGAAACACTGTTATACTACAGAGCAATAGTGATAAAAACTGCATAGTATTGGTACAGTGACAGGCAGGTAGATCAAAGACCCAGAAATGAACCCACACACCTACGGTTACTTGATCTTGGACAAAGGAGCTAAAACCATCCAGTGGAAAAAAGACAGCATTTTCAACAAATGGTGCTGGTTCAACTGGCAGTCAGCATGTAGAAGAATGCAAATTGATCCATTCCTATCTCCCTGTACAAAGCTCAAGTCCAAGTGGATCAAGGACCTCCACATAAAACCAGACACACTGAATCTAATAGAAGAGAAAGTAAGGAAAAGTCTCGAACACATGGATACAGGGGAAAAGTTCCTGAACAGAACACCAGTGGCTTATGCTCTAAGATCAAGAATCGACAAATGGGACTTCATGAAATTACAAAGCTTCTGTAAGGCAAAGGACACTGTCAATAGGACAAAACGGCAACCAACAGATTGGGAAAAGATCTTTACCAATCCTACATCTGATAGAGGGCTAAATTTTTCCAAGCTACTAGTTTAAACTCTTCTACGACACACCTGTACTAGGAAGATGCTCCGGTCAACCTAGTATACAATTGTACTACACAGTTACTGACATGTTTGATGAAAACCTTGGTACCTGAAGTCATTTGCAGTGACCGCGGTCAGTATTTATATTTATAACTGCAGTTAATTTAAACTCAATATAGTAAACAAAGTTCTGCAGAGTGCCACCAGCAAATAGAACTAAGTGGCAGAGTGAGTTCCTGCCTCATCTATCACTACAGTCATTAATTTATTAAATTAGAATTTATTGAGAATCCTATTTTCTGGTCACTGAGTAAACTGGAGATAAAATATGAACATGTTAAAAGATAGCTTTCTATCTTTTTTTAATTGTAAAAGTTAAATAATACTTCTGTTGACAGCAAACTAATCTACCAACTGGCACACTCATGCAATACAAATATTGTAGTCAAAACTTTGTCCCAGCCATTTGTAGAAGACAAGGAATACAGACTGGATAAAGACTGTCTTTTAGTCTGTTTCACACTCTAGTATCTAATTCAATGTCTAGCACATGCATTTTACTGAATTAAAAAATAAATATTGACATGCAAGAACCACCAAATTTGGTAGATATTCTCAATTCTCATGAACTCGTTTGTCTTTCTTTCGATGTACTACGCATTAGTTAACCAAAGTGTAGTGTACATATATGTGGGCGTCACAAAGAAAGAAGATTTTTAAATGTTATTACCACATACCCCTGCCCCCCCTACACACACAGGTGAGATAAAAGATATATTATGTTAATTGACCTATTCCAGAAAACATTTTAAAACACAATATGACACCATTGATGTATACAATGTACACAATTTTTATTTATCAATTAATGGAGATGGGGTGTGGGAAAATGATTGACTTTTTGCTCTGTTATTACATTTATTTTGTTATTATTTTGCTGAGTACTTGGCTGCCTATGTCCACTACTGATATTGAGTCGGGGTTTTCTCATGTGTATTTTCCTGGCTTGGATATCGGGGTAACACATACCTCCTAGCATCAGTTTAGAAATATATATTTTTCACTCTTTAGACAGATTGGACTAAACTTTTGTTTAGGTGTTCAGTAGAACTCAGCTATAAAATGCTGCAGGTCTCTCCTTCCTCACTATCAACCTGGTCTAGATTTTTTATTTCTTTCTGGTTCCGTCTTGATCTATCACGAGTTGCTAGCAATTATGCATTGGTTTCTTGTGTTTAAGAGTCTGTTCGTCTGTAGTTACACATAGTCTCCTTTATGGTTCCTTGTATGTCTGCGATCAACTGTTATGGCTCCTCTTTCACTTTTCTTAGTGCTCTCCCTCTCCCCCTCCCACCATCCTCTCCTCCTTCCCTTCCCACCTCTCTCTCTCTCTCTCTCTCTCTCTCTCTCTCTCTCTCATTCTAATCCACCTGAAAGCTTGTCATTTTGTGTTTAATCCAAAAACTACTTTCAGTTGTGTTCATTTTTTATATCGCTCTTGCTGTCTTTCGTTGTTTTGATCATTGTTACTTGCTTCCCCTTAAATGTGGCTTTTCTTCTAAAGGAACACGGACCACAAAACAGGCAAAGAATTTTGATAGGATGTTACAGTTATTATTTAAAACTGAATAACTGCAATGTGCATCACTAATTCAAACTGCAAAGGCTATATACAACCTTATGCTTACGCGTTCCATTTAAAAACGTCGTCGTCAATGAGAAAGTCTGATGGACTTCTAAATAATTGGTAACAGTAATTCTACATAATCAGTTTCCTCGTGTTGGCTCAGTTTAGTTTCAGATATTCAAAAAACTTCTTCTAAGCAGCAGTTCATAGGATGTAAAAGATGAACAACGGAATGTAGATGGTAAAGATGCTAAGGACACAAATAAACAACTCTTTAGGAGTCTGCCTATTTACCTCTTGGCTCCAGCAGCTGCCTCGTGTTATTATTTGTCCTTGCTCTGAGAAGTCTGGCTTAGGCTTTCATGCTGACCACTAAGCCATCTATTTCTCTATTTACCATAGTTCTTTGAGTCAATACCTCTGATCCTTCCTAGACAGCTTCTTATCACTCAATTAAAAGTTGACTGTTACTGGATTCTTTGACTTAAGTTACCCAGGAGTCCAAACAGGCAGGAGGAGAACAAGATGAAAGAAGCAAAGTTGATAAAATTCTATCAACTAAACATTACTGGAAAAAAAAACTGTAATTTTTTTCTCTTGATTTATATTGCTTTAGGGTGAAATTCAGTCTATTTAGTGATCTTATCAACAGGATGATGCCTGAGTGCTTGCAACATTTTGGCCTACCCTGTATTCAAGCTAGTTAGGAATAAAATCTAAATGTATTATCACTTAGCCAACCTTCAGAGTGTGTTTGTAAAGGTAAATGAACTGTCTGAGCTCCTCAGAAACTTGCACATTAAGTGCAAACTCAGACCGTTATTATTCTCATGAATGTGTGGCTCTCATTGAAACATAGAACATTCTTTTTAAATGCCCTGTGCATAGGAAAAATGCAAACATTGCATGTTGCATTGGAGAGACTTACTCCTTATCCTTTCACAGAGAAAAGATAGAGACCCAGTGAATAAATAGCTTGCTGGAATTCCAATGCCTTTATCAAATAAAACCCCCTAGCTTTTCCATCAAAATGCAAAGCATTCCTTAGTGATTTCTCTGCATTTACAGACAGACTCAACATTCAAGACAGAAGCATGTGTTTTTCTCTTTCTTGGCTCTGCTCAATGCCTGGTTTTATCAAGCTCCTGCACAGTACTTCTGTCCTAAAAGATGTCTGTGTGACTTGGAAGCCATTCACAGAGTCACCCTGGATCCTCTTATGTCCTGCCAATTAAATTATCTTCTCTGGCTTTCATTCCTGCCAAAGAGGTTCAGACTGAGATAAAGCTACACTCCTCTTAAGCTGTTTTTGAAATCCTGTGGAAGACCTTATAGAGACCAGAAGCATGAAAAAGCATAAATGCCTGTTCTTCCCCAGCCTTTCTGGGACATAAGTGAATTTCTTTGTAGATGCCTCCTGTGGCACACCACCATGCTGACTCTCAAAACTTGAGAATCCTCTTTAATCTCATGAAATTAATTTATAGCACTCCTCAAGACACGGCAAATGTAAGATTCCACTGTAACTGTGCCCACTATAGTAAAGTGCAGAGAAGTTGACCTGGGTTCCTAAAATTGTCCAACTAAGGACCTGTAGCAGCAATAATTCCCTACTTTATGCTGTTACAAACTAATCCTATTTGGCTACCCCACTTAAGACAGCACTACATTTTTATAAACTATTTGTTGTTCTTGAGCTTCACTTCCTAGTTTCCCTTGGCTGTCTCCTTTTCTATCCAACTGTTTTGTTTGATGAAAATGATGTTTAAGGAAACAAAAATCACAATAATTGAACTTTTAATTGATTTTTAATTTTTAAAGAACATAATGTTATTTTCATAAAAATAGATTCTGATAATGATTTCCTGTCCCTCATCTCCTCCTAGCTCTTCTCAATGTCCCGCCTTATAACTCCATTCACTCTTCCTATCTCTTAAGAAAACAAACAGGCAAATAAAATAGACTAGCAAGAATAAAATGAAACAAATTAACACAAAAAGACCCAAGAAAGACATTTTAAGAGTACAAAATTCTCTCTCTCTCTCTCTCTCTCTCTCTCTCTCTCTCTCTCTCTCACACACACACACACACACACACACACACACACACACAAAACAAAAAACTGAAAATCAGAATCTATAACATATATGCAAAAGACTAGTGATATTTTTTTTAAAAGCTCCAAATAATCTATATGAGAAAAAAACTCTAAAATGCCATTGAATTAAGTTTGTCTTAGTCACACACTGCTGGGCAGGCTGCCTTCCTTGAAGTTTGATTTGTATATTCAGTGAGACTCCATTGGAGAAACTTTTTTTTTCATTTATGTGCATTTTTTAATTGAAAATTGCTTCTTCGTTGGGAATGAGAAAGGGTGTCTAATTTCCCATCTCAGCATTGGAACCCCAACTAGTGAAGACCGGTGTAGGCCCTGTGCATGCTGCCACAATTCTATGAGTTCACAGGTGTGTTGGTCACCACTGGAGACTGAAGTATTTGGTTGGTGTTTGCCTTTCTCCTTTGGAAACATTTATGTACCATGCATAGTACTGCAAATGCTTACAGTAACATGATCACTAGTCTATAGGGGTGAAAGCTCTAGGTAGCCACTAGCTGGACTTCTCCATGTTCAATGAGTTGAGTAGGTATCATCTTCAGCAATAGAGGTTTATTATCAATTTGTGGAGAGCAACCAATGGCCTTGGAAATAGCCTTGCTTTTGTAGGGGTCCCCTTTGGGTCCCTTTGGCCAATAACTCAATTAGATGTTTCTCATTTCTGGCACTAAAAGCTTCATTTGCTGATGAGAGATGTCCAATTGAGTTTTCATTTGGATCTTCTTCACACATGTATATATTTTAGGAAGCTTCCACTGCATTAGGTTTTCATATGACCTTCAAATGCTGTTCCTTCCTTTCCCCTCTCTTTCCACCACCTCTCCATTTCCCCCTCCTAGGGAAGTCCATCTCTCTCCTCTATCATTTTACTCTCTGTATTTAATTTTTGTGGTTATATAGATTGTAGCTTACTTATCAAAGATGTACTAGAAAATCAACATATAGCTGAATACACATCATGTTTTTCTTTCTTGGTCTGGGATACCTAACTCAGGATTTTTTTTTCTAGCTTCATCCATTTACCTGAGAAATTAATGATTTCATTTTTTAACAGCTGAGTAATATTCCATTGTAAAAAAAAAAAAATGTTCCATGTTTTCTTTATCCACTCATCCATTGATGGACATCTAGATTATTTTCAATTTCTAGCTATGAGCACCAATTATCAGAGTTTAGCAAATGTCTCTGTAGTAGGATAAAGCATCCTTACGGTATACGCACAAGAGTGGTATAGGTAGATCTTGAAGTAGATCAATTATCAATTTCCAGAGGAACCACCACGCTTACTTCCATGGAAGCTGCACATGTTTTATGTCAATCAGCAGTGGATGAGTGTTCCCCCTACTACATATATATCCTTACCACCATGAGCTGTCACTTGTTTTACTGATCTTGGCCATCATCACTGATAGAAGATGAAGTCTCAAAGTGGTTTTGATTTGCATTTACCTGTTTACTAAAGACGTTGAACATTTCTTCAAGTGACATTCAACTTTGTGTTTCATCGTTTAAGAATTCTCTATTCAGATCTGGTACAGTATGATTTTTAAATTTATTTGTTTATTCATGTTACAACCCAATATCAGCCTTCCCTCTCCTCCCAGTACCCCCTCGCACAGGCCCTCCCTCCATTCCACTTTGCCCTTCTATTTTGAGAATGGAAAGCCGTCCTCTAAGTCCCATCCCTATCACTAATACCTGCTCCCACATCAAGTCATTGTGGGACTAGGTACATCTCCCTGTGAGGCCAGACAAGGAAGTACATTAGGGGCCCAGGATCCACAGGCAGGCAAGCAACAGGCTCAGGGACAGCCCCTGCTCCAGTTTTTGGGGGACCCACATGAACTCCAAGCTATTCATCTACTACATACATTCAGGGGACCTATGTCCAGCTTGTGCCCACTCTTTGGTTGGTGGATTCATTCTCTGGGAGCACCCAAGGATTTAGGTTGGTTGACTATGTTGGTCTTCCTGTGGAGTCTGTGTCCTCTTCATGTTCCTCAATCCTTCTCCCAACTCTTCCATAAGACCCCCCAAGCTCCATCTTATGTTTGGGTATGAATCTCTGCATCTCTTTCCATTGGCTGCTGGGTGGAGCCTCTCAGAGGGCAGTTATGGTAGGTCCTTGTTTGCAAGCATAACAGAGTATCATTAATAGTGTCCCAGATTGGTTCTTGCCCATGGGTTGGGTTTCAATTTGAGGAAGTCAATAGTTGGCCATTTCTCCATACCTATTCAATATAGCTCTAGAAGTCATAGTTAGAACAATAAGACAACTGGAGGAAATCGAGGGGATACAAACAGGAAAGGAAGAGGTCAAAGTATCTGTAACTGTAGATGATGTGATTGTAGACTTAAGTGATCCTCAGACAGTTGACTGGGTATAGTAGTCTGGCTTGGTTCTGTAGTTTCTTAGATTTTGTAGGATATCTGGCCATGATCTTCTAGATTTTACAGTCTTTATGGAGATGTTGAGTATTTTTCTATTAGGTCTACCTTTTAATATTCTGTATTTGGCCTGTGCATTTAAGGTTTTTATGATTAGGTATCGTGTAGACTTTCTTTACAGCCCATTCTGCTTGGCCTTCCGTCTATACGCCTTTTGTGCCTTAATAGGCACTTCCTTCTTTTTTTTTTTTTTTTTTTTATTTATTTATTTATTTATTTATTTATTTATTTTTTGATATTTTATTTACATTTCCGATGATTCCCCTTTTCTTTAGAAACCCCGTGTCCCCTCCCCCTCCCCGCCTCTGTGAGGGAATTCCTCCTCCCACCTACCCGCCCACCCATTCCCATATTCCCACCTTGACACTTCCTTCTTAAATCAGGGAATTTTTCTTCTCTAATTTTATTGAAAATATTTTCTGTGCCTTTGACCTGGGATTCTTCTCCTTCCTCTATTTCTAATTATTCACAGATTTCTTATTTTCATGGTGTCTTGGATTTTCTGGGTGATTTGTGGCTAAGTACTTCACCTTTTTTTTAACTGTGGAATCCATTTATTCTACCTTGTTTTCAACACCTGAAATCCTCTCTTCTGTGTCTTATTCTCTGTTGGTGAGACTTACCTCTGAGGTTTGTAATTGACTTTCTAAATCTTTCATTTTCAGTTTTATTTTAGTTTGGGTTTTCTTTTTTTGGGGGGGGGGGATCATTTTTTTTTTATTTTTGATACTTTATTTACATTTCCGATGTTTCCCCTTTTCTGGGTCTCCTCTTTGGAAACCCCCTATCCTCTCCCCCTCCCCGCCTCTGTGAGGGAATTCCTCCTCCCACCTACCCGCCCATTCCCATATTCCCACCTTGACATTTAGAGTCTAACTTCTTGAGTTCTTTGTAAATATTGGATATTAGCCCTCTATCAGACATAGGATTGGTTAAAATCTTTTCCCAATCTGTTGGTTGCCATTTTGTCCTATTGACAGTGTCCTTTGCCTTACAGAAGCTTTGCAATTTCATGAGGTCCCATTTGCCTATTCTTGATCTTAGAGCATAGGCCCCTGGTGTTCTGTTCAGGAACTTTTCCCCCATACCCAGGTCTTCTTTGAAGGTCTGATAGAATTCTGCAGTGAACCCATCTGGACCTGGGCTTTTTTTGGTTGGAAGACTTTTAATGACTGCCTCTATTTCTTTAGGCATTATAGGACTGTTTAGATGGTTTATCTGATCTTGGCTTAGCTTTGGTATTTGATATCTGTCTAGGAAATTGTCCATTTCATCCAGATTTTGCAGTTTTGTTGAGT
>CM052717.1:2565032-2582785 GCA_028551405.1 Uromys caudimaculatus | reverse complement strand
GTATTTTGGCATCGATGTTCATAAGAGAAATTGGCCTGAAGTTTTCTTTCTTTGTTGGGTCTTTGTGAGGCTTTGGTATCAGTGTGATTGTGGCCTCATAGAAGGAGTTGGGTAGTGTTCCTTCTGTTTCTATTTTGTGGAATACCAATATGTCTTTAACATATCATAATATTATATATATGTATATAAAAACAACCTAAATCACTGGAAGACTGAGAACTTCTATAATTCTCTATCTACATTTTATATGTATATATATATGTGTATACACACACACACACATATATATATATGAAGTTAATGTGATATGTGTGTGTATGTTTGTATGTACCCATTACAACAATAATTGAGATTTCTCTTTTGTCATTGAAAAACATGTTCAAGATATTTTGCTATGAAAGAAATAATTGACTCAAGAAGCAGATATAAGATAATATTTAATATTCTACAAAATTATGTTCTATGTGCAGATTTTGCACATTTTGTCAGATAGATGGTAGTCAGATAGATAAAAACATAGATATATAGATGATAGATACATAGATGACAGATGATAGACACAGAAATGGTAGATGATAGGTAGATAGATAGATATGATACATACATATATACGTACATACATATATATATGAATAGACTGATAATAAAAGAAGATATATTTGTTGGGGTTAATTTGTCAATATGAGTGCTTTGTTTTCATGTATGCCTGCATGACAAAAGAGGGCATCAGATCTTATAAGCCACCACATGGTTGCTGGAAATTGAACTCAAGACCTCTGGAATAGCAGTCAGTGCTCGTATATGCTGAGACATCTCTTCAGCCCCACCCTTCCATCATCCTTTATTCTACCACAATCCCTTCCAACCCACCAACACTAGGTAAGAGAGAAATGGGATTATTGACTTCTTTAGACTGTTTCCTGCTGATTAGGGGTGTCAACCTCCTTTGGGCAAGTCCAATCTTTGTTGTCAGGATAATCCAATTTCTTCTTCTCATCTGTCTCTTTGGTCATGACCATTTGACAAACTGCAGCAGAAGAAACCATTAGCAGCCTCCTTGGAGCATGTGCCCACCTGTCTACCTGGCCCCTCTCTGGGCTCTGGCATTATACACTCTGAAAAGTTCCCAGAATTCCAGACATAAACTATCTGCAGCAGGGCAAAAATCACACCCCTGCTAGTGCAGGAGGCAAATCATAATCACCTGCTGTGAAGCAGCCTCTTATCCCACACCTGGAATTAAAATAAAAAACATTGTAACATAACTGAGTTTTTGAAATTCTTACAACATATATTGATAGCGATTAAGAGTAAAGTTGACTAGTTTACCTTTCTCTTTCTGCTTTTTCTGTGGTGACATAGACTAATTTTGAAGTCAAACTCTGAAGAAAGCTTTGTCACTTTAAGTAAAAATGCCCAACAAAGACTAAGGAGAGTGCTTACAGGAAATGGGAAGAGTTCCTTCGGCGAGCACAATGGTGTATTTGCCAGGCAGTAGTAGGGGTAGAGACATCAGATGTTGACAGAGCTTTTGGAGAGTGACACTTATGAACAACATGCAGAGAACTTGAAACTACGGTTTGTGACAGGCAGAAGGCAAATTTTGAAATGCCACATATGCCTAGCAAAAGAGCTCAGATTTTGGACGACTCCACTGTGGAGTGCATTTAGAAAACAGGATCAGAATAATCAGATTGCATTTTGACAGTGATCATCCCGGAAGCACTGTGGGAGATGAACTGACCATTATTACAGTATTTTCTGCAAGCCATGGTAACATCTTTCTAAGTGGTAGCAATAGTGTTGGAGAAGAGAGACCTAAGTTTATAGATCCTAAGTAGGTAGAAACTGGATTTAGTCGAGCAGAAGCCTAGATGCAGGCTTTATCAGTGTCTCCAATTCTGAACAAAGCAGCAGCAGAATAGATAATGATGCTATTGTGACTGGGAGCAAGAGAGAAAGGTGGAGTTGAAGGAAGGACGACTAGGTGCTAAATCGAACGGATGCTAAGTATCCCCAGCCCACCCAAGTGATACTTCACAGTGGGAAGCTGCAACACTAGAGTCTGGAGCATTGCAGAGAGTTGCCAGCTGGAGACAGGGATTTAGAAACCATCTTCCCACTTGCATGGTGGCTCTCTACACACTCTTCACCTGCCTTTCATTCCACAGCTCAAAGCAACCTTGCTTGCATCTGTTTCTCTCCATCAATACTCTTCTCACCAAAACTTCTTCAAGGTGTACCAAGTTTTTACAGAATGTAAGTTTTAGATTGAATGTGGAAATATGTGAAGTGAGAATTGAGAACACAATTGCATCATGATTTGTTAAAAAATAAGAGCCCCAAGAGGTACTGAAACTCCTATCTGGTAAAAGGCAAATGGAACTTGTCACTAAGTCTAAGAGATATGAAACTCTCAGCTCTGGGGATTTGTCAATGATATTGGATATTACATCAAGACAAATAAAGTAAAATGTTTACATTTTCTATGGACTGGGCAGCCTGAGGGTCATCAGGTATCTCATTAGTCATTAACTATCCGTCATAATGTAGAAGAAATTATACAAGACTGTTTCCCGGGACTGTGGAATAAAAGGTATGTGAGGATCATGTACATAACTGATCCATCAAAGAGCTTGGCTTCTAATGGGAGTTTGGAAGTGAGGGATGGAGTGGAAGAGAAGAGGAAGAACGTATGGTTTTAGAATTGATCTGTCTTCTATGAGAAGTGAACGATCAACTCTGTCTCAGGATGAACACTTCACCTGGGAGAGGGATCATGGCCTTTAGATTAGTCTTAGGTGGAGGTCATTACGGAGAAACTTAGGAAATTTTTTTTGAATAAGACAGCAAGGCCACAGTTTAGTTTATATCCTCTTAAGAAGGACTAGATAAATAAATTTATCACCATGAGTAGCAAAATAACCCAGATCATGTATACACTCAGCTTTCAAAGTGAAATAAAGCCTCTTGCCCATGCCACCAGCTTAGATTTCCATGGACAGAGGTGTAGCAAGGGTAGAGGTTTGCCACTGCCAACAAAATCAAGGATTAAAAAGTGATGATCATGGTAACCTTTGTTCAGAAGAGGACACTTGAAAGAGTTTAAATGCATGCTGTAAAGCTAAAATGGGCCAGTCTGTTCAAGTACCAGTCTGGACCCTGGTGTTAGAAAAGTGTTAATGAGGGAAACAGAGTTCAGAATCAGGTCAGGGAGGCAGTGGGGGAGGCACACGTTCTGATACTTTTAGAAGCCACTATACGATGTTGACCTTGGCTCTGGCTGGACCACAGGATCACAGATGATTTCAATAAAGGAAAGACATGGTCTTCATTACAGGCAGCTACTGTTGGGGACAGACTCAAAGGTCACAGGGTCACAGAGCCCAGGTGAGAGAAATGGCTGCTTGAATCTGGGAGATCACAGCAGGTCAGACTCTGGGTGCATTTTGAAAAGAAAACCCAGGGCATTTTCTGATGCATTAATTCTACAGTGTGAGAAAAAGAAAATAGGAAAGGAGGGGTTCAGGGTTAGGATTTAAAGCGAGGAATGATGGCATTACCACCCCTTGAAACAGAGCCCTTAGATGGCCAGTCATCAGGACAGCCAGGTATTAGAGAGAAAAGCTGGCTCTAGGTGTCAATGTTGTGAAATGGTATCATCTGGTGGGCAACTGAAGACTCAAGTACTGAGATCTAAGGAGACTGCTGAATTATTTGCTGAATTTTTAAAATTGAAGTTCCCAGTTCTACAGAAGACAAAAGAAAATGGTTTATTTCCTGGCAGCATGCCTTGACTTCTTATGTTTCCACCTTTGAACATAGCACATGGATGGAACGAAGTCAATACTGGATAATTAGAACATTTAAGCGTAGTATATCTTCCACAAAGAGACACCTCTCCATCTCTTCTAAATGGAGTTTTGGAATATGAGTTCATCAGTAGTTTGTAGACAGAAACAAAAGTAGGTATTTGGAGAGTGTCTAAGAGATGTCGAAATAGAACTGAGGAGTGAATTTCCTGCAGCCACCACTCTCCCAACAGGCTGTTGTGACCAAGCCATTCTGAGCCCCATGTGAAGCTATCTTGAGATGAAAGGAGTCTGTGACCTCCTTAGAGGAACTTCTATTTTCACTCAGTGGATTTATAGGTTTACCTAAGGATTTGATACAAGACTACTTCCTTTTACATTTATTCAGTGGGTGTGAGAGTCTCTGTGTGTGTGTGCACATGTGCATATATAATAGAATAAATGTGGGGGTCGGAGGAAAACTATTAGAACTCAGTTTTCTCCTTCTACTCTACAGGAATTGGTGGTTGAACTCAGGTCACCAGGTTTTGCAGCAAACACATTTACCCACTAAGCCCTCTTACAGACCCAGAACAACTTAAAAAAGAACTATTTCTAAATAATATACATTCTGATTTTATAGAAAACTTCAGTCACCTACAGTACAGTTTGTTATTCTGTTTGTAATTGTACCCTGCACTGGTTTTTTGCTGATGACAACATTCTTTCAGTTTGAAAAAAGAGCAAAAATTCTAGGCTAGAAGACCTGAGAATGCAATTGTGAATTACAGCAGGTCTTTATCATCGTCCTACCAGTCACTCAATACAGCCCTTCACATCAAGTGAGGGAGCAGATCTACAGAAGAACAATGCAGGAGAGTACCATAAGTCCAGCTCCTAGTCCACTTTGTTACAAGAAATATGTACAAGAAATAATAATGCACTTATTTCTTCTGTTCCCTTTTAGTTCCCTATATTTCTACTTTAATGTAGTCTTATTATTATTATGCCTCTAATTTTAGCACATTTTTCCATTATACAATATTTCAAAACATACAACTGTAGTGTCTACTTTTCTATCTCTCTAACAGTACCTGGAATGTGACGTCTCAAATTATAAGCAGAGGAGACTGGCCATTATTTATAGATTTTTGTGACACACAGATTTTTTCCTCAATTAAATTACTTCTAGAGAAATGTCTCTACTACCAAGAACCTGTAGATTATCTTATGTAATGTATATTTCATCTACTCTAGAGATATAGATATAAAATTTAGGTTAACGTCTTAGGTTTTCCATTAAATTGTCAGTAATAAATTTAAATATTTGATGAAAGACTAAAACGTTTACCTGTATAATAAAATATTAAAAAAATAAATACATCATTATTTGTTCAGATTTTTAAGAGAATCTACTTTTTCTAATATAATTTTAATAAATGTTAAAACTCAGCAGCTCCCAATGGATAACTACTTTCCTGGCCAGCTGCATGTCATAGGAGTGGATGAAGAGCTACAGTATCTGAAATAATAGACTCTATTGTGTCCTAAACCATATTGGCAGTGCGGTATAGAGGTCCAGGGCACAGACTGTGGAGTTAACCAGATTCATGCAGGAGCCCCATTAGCAGGTGACTCTGGTGAAGTCCTCTCACTTCCCTATGGCCCAGATCTCTCATCTCTACAGAGGTGCATAATTTTGGTATTTTGTAGCATAATTAAAGTAGGTACATACTCATACCTATTTTATAAAGTGGTTGTGAGGTATAAAGGGCTTTACAAATGAATTCTGCCTCATACAGAATAGCTACTACAGAAATGTGAGCAATGTTTTCACTCACGCTCTGAGACTGAATGTGTTCATCAGAGTAGAAGAGCAGCAAGGTGTGCTTGCTTTTAAGGAGCTATCGGGGTTGAGTATGGTACAAGCTAGAGAGAGCCGATGCCTTGGAAGTTGGGAATTAGGGTTATCTGGGGAAGGATTTAGGAGTATGCACCTGGTCACAAATAGATTGAAAGATTTGAGGAGTTCTAATTTTGGAAAATTGATCTGCACAAGTAGACAGGCTAATTTTAGAAGAACCCAGTCATCCTCCAGAAAGTATCTTGAAACCCTGCAGAACACCATTTCTGACTCGGTATTTCCTGCTTTAATAGAACCCCTATTCACACATATATACAGAGGTGACATCCAGTAATGAGGTTTCAACAGCTCCCAAGTCATTGTGGTAAAGCGAGGAGACAGGATATCATCAAGCCTCACTTTGTAAGAATAGTTTGAAGTGATGGCATCTATAAAGACAGGGAAAGCAGGGAACGCAGACAGCTTTTTCTACTTAAAAGTGCTGGTGCGGTTCCTATACAAACCTATTTCCTTGCATCTCTTTAATGCAATATAATAAGAAATATAGCATAATAGGAAACATATGTTCTTGGAATTGAATGGGGCATAGCAAGTCACTGTTCACATTAACCTGGTGGGTTAAAGAACCGGAAATATGGTCTTATAGCATCTTGTTGCAGTTTTGAGACAATACTCCAGAATAACTCCTGTATAGAGAGACCGTTCTCTGACATGCCTTTTTGTTGTTTTTCCCATCTCTACAAATGACTGTATCCTCTGTTCTTTTTTTCCCTCTCCCTCTGCTGTTTCTTTCATGGAATCAATCAATATTGTACTGCCCTTGACTGTGTCTGAAAGGTGTATAATGAGAAAATGTTAGCACTCTAGCAATTAGAGGGAGAAAAGAAGAGCTGACATTCCAGATGGAATTTAGTTTGACAAAAGTATTTTTCAAAATTAGACCTCAGACATACAAGAAATATTTATAAATAAGGAATATGTAAATATATTTTAAAGAACCTACAATTAGGAGGGGAAGAGAAACTATTCTAAGTGCTTTATCTAAAAATCTGTCTTTTAGACAGTGCTTCCAATAAAGAGCGCAGTTCTCAAACTCTGCACATTTAATGGAAGGGGGGAGAAAGCAGAAATGATTTTGAAACGATCAATACAAAAAAAAAAAAAAAAGGAATTAAAACCCACCCTGTTCCTGTGGGGATGTCTGAGTAAAGGCGGAATGCAATAGCATCTGAGGTGAGGAGAATGAATACCACAGTTGTGTCTGCCAGGACCTCAAAGTGAATTTACAAAGAAAGCACCCAAGCCACATGGCTCAAGAGCGACACTAACTCACAGGCATGCTTGAGGACTAGGAAGAGATGACAGTGAGGCCACAGCCTAGTGACTGAGAGGGAAACAGGAAGAAAGGAAACAGACAAAAACCAAAGCTGAGTTCATAAAAGACCCTTTAACCTAACACGTGTGTGTATATATAAAACGCAGAGTCACTAGAAAGAGGGGGGAGAGGGAGGGTTGTGACCTGGATTACCTTTGTGAAATGTGGAATAGAGATGCGAAAACCAGACTGAAGATGATTAATGGGGGGTCAATTAAGGTACGAGACTGTTCCAGGCAAGAGTACTGGGTAAGAGTCACAAATGACAGCAACAGGTGGTGAGAAGCTGGGTGAAGGCTCATTTTTTTAAAGGAAAGTTCAAGTCTGCAACATGCTTGGATAAGTGAAGGAACAAATGGTGACACCTAGAACTGTTTACCTGAATGACTAGATGAATTCTGAGAGACATGGATGAAGGACACTCTAGAAGGAACAGACTTGGAAAGGTGTGAAATTGGGCTCTATTTCCAATTGTGTTTTGACCACTCATCTTGGACCAATGTCCTTGGGATACCTACGGTTCTAAGTTTTGCTCATGTAAGACGATGTGGACAGCAAATCTTTACTAAGGTTTTAGAGTAATGAAGTATGAGAAGAGTGCTATATGTAATAAATATACCAAAACTCTAAAAATAAAATTAAACTAATTTGAGCAAGCAGAAGCTTATATTCTAGAAGAACCCACTGCTGATAGCCCCTGCTCACTGTTTCAAGAAGCCCAGCCCATTTTCACAGTTTTAGGCTCCTACATGATGACCCACAAGTACTAGTTGGTATTTCTTTAAGAGTCTTATGTCCTACCAAGTGAGCTAGTCCCCTGTATTTTTCTACAAAAGAAATGAAGATACATGTTCATAGAAAGACCTGGAAAAAATGTTGACAGTACCATTTTTCATAGTAACCTTAATTTAGAGACAACTGCAATGTCCTTTATCAGATGGGCAAATAACAAGGCATGGCATTATGGGAGATCTCCAAAGTAAAGGCCACAATCATGTTAATATTAGACAAGCAGCAAGGCCCTTTGGTTCCTGAGCTCTGTCTCCAGCACTGGAGCTGACACTGATATGATAGCAGAAAACCTGAAGGTGGACACTTGTGAAGCACAGCCCCTGCAACAATGTGACCAAGCCAGACTCTACTAGTGGATGAGCAGACTACTGAATTAAAAATATTGGTCATTTTCCTTTGTCACTTTGCTGAACCATGAAATAGTCTCCCCAAATAAGTCTGCCTACACCCACAGCCAAACAGTAGTTGGAGCTTGGGGACTCTTATGGAAGAGTAGGAAGAAGGATTGAGGGCCCCGAAGAGGATAGGAACTCCATAGGAAGACCAACAGAATCAACTGACCTGTACCCTTGTGACTCTCAGAGTCTGAACTACCAGCCAAAAAGAATACAGTGGCTGGACCTAGGCCTCCCACACATATGTAGCGGATGTGCAGCTTGGTCTTCATGTGGGTCCTGAACAACTGGAGCGGGGTCTATCCCAAAAGCTATTGTCTGTCTGTGGGCTATGATCTTCTAGCTGAGCTGCCTCATCTGGCCTCAGTGGGAGAGGATGTACCTAGCCCTGCAGAGACTTGATGTGCCAGGGTTGGGGAATACTGGGGGTGGAGGGAGCACCATCTCAGGGTAGAAGGAGAAGGAGGGTGGGGGAAGGATTGTGGGAGGGGGAACTGGGAGGGAGTGATGAGAGGGATGTAAAGTGAATTTTAAAAAAGAAATCTGCCTACATGATTCAGAGTCAAGTACAGATGCCTACATGGACCCAACAAATTCCACCGAAAGAATTGCCACACAAAACTCAGGCCATATAGCTCACCTACAGAACAATAAACAGAGAACAACTGCTATTATTTCAAAATCACTGAATTCTGGGGTGTTTTTGCTATATTACAAATGTTAACTGATATATGTATATCCACATTCAAATAGACCATTCAGTTATAGGTACATGAATATGTTGAATCAATCCCCCCTAAAAAAAAAATTTTCTATGAAAAATGCCAATCACAAAGCAATGAGCTTCTGTTTTGATGAAGTTCAAGAGCCAGAAAAGTTGTTCTCTGAGCTGGGCAGTGGTGGTGCACGCCTTTAATCCCAGCACTTGGGAGGTAGAGGCAGGTGAATTTCTGAGTTCGCCAGCCTGGTCTACAGCCAGAGCTACACAGAGTAACCCTGTCTCGAAAAACTAAAAAAAAAAAAAAAAAAAGTTGCTCTCTGGTTATCAATATCAGAACAGGAGTTATAGTAGATATGTGGGTGGTGTGTGGTTTCAGGGAATAGAGACAAGGGGAAATCAATATGGAATGATATTAGATAGAATAAATACCCTTGCGCTTCAAGATGGCTCAGAGGTGTAAATGTGCTTGCTGCCAAATCTGATACCCTGAGTTTGATCCTGGAAACCCATATGATGGAAGGACAGAACGGCCTCCACAAGTTGTTGTCCCATTGTAGACAGAGAGCTATGAATACATCGAGTAAGAAGTGCCATTCTGTGTCTCTTGCTGTATAGGAAATGCTTCCCTGACAGGTAGGCTTGGAATACCATAACCTTCATGATCACACTCATTGTGTGGGTGATAATTTTTGTTTACTGTAAAGAAACACCATATGAAAAAAACATGAATGTCTCAAACACCATGGAAATGTTTTTTGGGTGAACTATCAAGATTTTAATGTAGAAAAAGGAGGGGGGCCTCAAGTGTTGGGGGTGAAGATTTAGATTTGAAAACATTACTATCCACTCTTCTGAGCAAGAAAAACAGTTGGTGAGATTCCACGATCTTAGAACAGCTCCTCTTACTACCCACATAATATGAGGTTTGTTTTGTTCATCGGCTATAAACTGAAGGTAATTAGTGGCTCACCAATACGTTGCTAATGTAAGGAGCCTGCTCTGGGCTGCAGAAGCAAGCACAAACAAGTCAGAGGAGGACTATAAAACCATGATGAGTTGGGACCACTGAAAAGATCTGAAATGGTAATTAAATGAGTGGGAGAAACCCTCTCCCCTCTGCATCCCCAGCTTTCCCCTGAGCTGCGTTAAGTTACTCTGTGGCTCATCTGAAACCGGAATCATTCTGTTTATTGCTGACTTCAAAGCTCTGCTACTCCACAGCTCAGTTCTACATATTCAGATTTCTAAACTGGAGTGGTACCTGAATTTAAAGTTAGCTTCTTATGTGAATTCACCCTGGTATGCTCTCCTTGGATTCTGTGCCACATGTTGGCTAAGTTAACAGTGCTATGTTGGCATCATATTTTAGATCTGTAGAGATGGGTTGACATCCTCTCCTTCCTCTGTTAATTTTTCTAGGCTTTTGTTTTCTTTCTCATAAATCATGAACAATGATAGAGGTTGGTTTTAGTTTAGAACAATAGCTATAAAGATGTTAGCACATGGTCAGAATACAATGAAGTTTTTTACCATATTCAAATATTAATCTCTTTCCTGCTTCACAACAGGATATAAAGGTATTTATGTCATTTGTTGGTTTGGGGGTTTAAGCATTTTAAAATTTAAAAAAGCTTGTAATATGGTTCAGTGTGGAATGCTTGCCCAGAATGTACAAGGCCCTCAGTTAAATCACTAACACTGCCCAAAACTTAATAATAAAAAGAAAATGTACAAACACAATTGCAGTTACTCAGCATATATATCCTAAATAGCAGTAACTATTTCATCATTGATAATATTCCTTTGTGACCAAGTGTTTCACATAGTTTCTTTCGCTTTTATATAAATCTTAAACTTACTGGAGGTAGTCTAAAATGCATAATGAATAAAGAAACAAAGTTGGAATCGCAGAGCCTAGAATGTGTAAGGTCCTGAATTCACTCTAGCACTATGAGAGAAAAGGAACTGGGAATGAAGAAGAGAGAAAAGAGGGAGGCAAAAAGGAGAGAAAGGAAGAAGGTAGGTGGACAGAAAGAGAGAAAGGAAACTCAGAAATAGGGAGTGAAGTGCACCAGTTCTGATTCCACAATGTCCCAGCCTAGCTAGGCCATACTGTTACCCATGGGTAAAGTTGATGGACTTTTAAATGACATTTCAGTTCGGTCTTCTGCCTTTTGAAATTACTTTCAGAAAGAAAATTGTCTTTAAATTTGTGCCTTTCCCAGCTCACATTTCATTGCCTTGGGGCTTTTTCTTCAATGCTATGTAGCTTTCATTCCACTCATCTGCCTTGGCCATGTAACATAGCAAGTGGTCTGCTTCCATTGAAAGCTTCCTTGAATGCAGCACAAATTCTTTCTATAGAGCATAAAGCTGAATCCAACAGATGTCATGAAAAAGGAAACAATTGCTCAAAGATCACTACTAGCTGAATTTTTAAAGCCCTAATAATACATTTGTGTTTACTCTAACATCTTGAGGTACTAGCTGGTATATGTCAAGCTCTTTCTTTGATCTTTTGCTTTATTGCTTAGCACAGCAGGGGCACCGTTCTTACTGACATTTTTATATAATTAACAAATTACCTACATTTTTATTTAACTCATAACTTGTTTTTTTATAATTGTGTTTGTCATCTAACATGTGTTTGATACTATTATCTTGTCAAAAGAAGAAATGCTCTTTATGAAAATTTATTAGAGTAGGGTAATGCGAAGTTTCTTGCATTTTACCAACCAGCCTAGGTCAAGAATGCTAGGCTGTGAGAAGACAGCTGTGATGTAAAGCCACGGTGCATACCTGCTGGTCAGGCCAAGACACACGGGGTCAGAAAGGGTGAGGTCAAGCTTGCAGCTTTTCTGGTGATATTTGTTACTTTCTAGCCTACATTTCTTACTCAGTTTCTAGTTCTGTAAATGGGCTCCTAACTGGATGCTAACTTACAGTCTAGAAGATGATAGCTAGTATATTTCAGATAGATTTCTGGCAGAATTGTTGCAGGGGGAATTCTAAACTACCAAGTTTTAGTAAAGGAACAACTACTGTCTGTATGAAGACCAGCCCCCCAGACATACACCTGTGCAATTGTAGACATTCTAGATAGCTCCCAAGATCAAATGGAATATCTTATTCACCATTCCAGTTGTCTACATTTCATTAGTGTCCTCTTAAGGTAGATAAAGAACAGGATGCTTATTTACCTATTATGAGGAGTGAGGGTCCATGCTGTCGTTTAGCAAATGTGACTTGAACAATTTATTTGCACAGAACATATCTTCCATTTCTGATTCCCAAATTACTAAGCAGTGGGTATTTATTTATATTAACATGTATGGAGTAATCATGGAAATCATCTGGATTTTAGCGTGTTCTCAAGAAGCAATCAAACATTAGTTTGCATGGGGATTACCATTACCATCATCATTATCACCAGTCAAGTGCTTGATGTGAGTATACTATGGGCTCTTAGTTCTGTATTTGTGTCTTGTGCTCTTTGCCCTCCACACTGTAGTCACAATTCTGTCACATCTCACATTAACTATAGTAACATTGAAAGTATTTATACAAATAGTATCTACTGGCAAGCCCAGGAGAAAATGGGGCTGTCCATCTCCTTTATTCTACATATAGAAATTTCCTTCAGATAATGCAGACCAGTGCGATCAATTAGGATCCTCTACAATTACCACATGATCATTAGATCACTAGTCTTGTCTAAGTTGTAAAATGTCAAGCAAAATAGAACTAAGGGTGAGACACCTAAGGTGTACCAGTTCACAGCTGATCTCTGTCTTGTTCATTTAGAGCCTGTGTCTTGAAGCATGTGTAAGACAGAGCTCCATCTCGACATTATTGTCATGATGTCATCTCACAGTTTCTTGTAGTTTACTTCTGTACTCTGAAGTTCTAGGTGTACCACATGCTCCTTAGCTCCTAATACATTACTTCTGACACACCACAGAAATGACAATACAATCTTGGCACTTTCTTTCCCCACAAGAACATACCTAATTTCAGCTACTTTGGCATCTAATACAAGTAGTCCTCTGCCCTCATCCCATCAGAACAACTGTCCCAGTATCTGATTTGACATCACTAGAATGCCACGCTCACTTCTGTGAAAAGCATTGATCATTGGTAGCCTTGTTTATAAATGTCAATGTTAGAATGCCAAACATGAGCTAACGTAATTTTTATCAATGCCTCACTTTTTGTAGTAAACTTTCTATTATCTGAGATAAAAGTATGCCCTCCTGTACCATATGCCTCGCAGGAAATTCGTTATGTGCTGATTTTGCTCACTTTACATGACACTATTGACTATTTACTCTTCAAACGACATTTTTAAAGTGTGCTTTCTGCCTGTGCTTCATCAGAAGCAATTCACTGTGATTCTACTGTGCATTTCAAATGTACAACTGTAAAGTTAGTTTTATTATTACAAGAGTACAGTGGCGTTGGTAGATTTTTACATTTCCCAGTTATTTTCAGTGAACAGCTTTGATAAAGGACTCATTTGGCAACACAGTGGCTTTTCCTTTCACCACCTCCCCAAAGGCAGGTATATAGGGTTGTTGAACCAGTGTTCTCAATGCAATTTTTAAAAGTAATCTGATAGTTCAACTCTGAGAGAAATTTTAGCCTTGATGACATTTAAATTTTATCATCTATCCTTCATGCTGCCTGAATATGTCCTGATCTGTTAACTTTACTAGTAATGTATAAGACCCATTTGAAATTGGATCCATTCTCGAGAAGTTTGGACAGAAGACATCAACCAGGCTCCAGAGAATAAGTTATAATAGAGATGATCAGCTGAGGCAGCATTACCATTTGGGTCAGTCCATTTCTCACCCCTCAGTAGATAATATGAGTTTGCAAGTGTGTCTACTTTTATTTAATCTTTTTATATGTGCTTAATACAGTCATTTTTGATGATGCAGCACAATGCTGTAAGGCTGTTATTGAAATATGTTTCTCATAGATGAAGAATCTTTTTTAGACCCAGGGGGCTGTGAACATTCACAATAACCCTAAAGGCAATCTTTCATGAATGATTGTGGGCTGATAACTTTACTTCGATTATTCATAACAAGAAAACCTGTAACATAATGGCCCTGCCAGTCAAATAGTGTGAAATAAGAACTGTCTGATGGACAGCCAAGATGACATACCAGCCCACACAGTGAAATATCTTGTTAAAGGCTCTTTATTAATATCATTGATATAATCAGTAGGCATCTTAGCTGAAGCAATCTAGTGAATAAGATTTTTTGAAAGAGTGGGTAAAAATCATCAACAATGTAAAAGTGTACTCTGCAAGTATATAATATGCTCTGTTCAAATTCCCACTATATAAGTTGTAGGCTCAGAGCAGGTAGACAACAAATTCTGAACAGAAAGGGACTGATTTGACTGAAACATGGCACTAACTCATTTAGAATATGAGTAAACTGCACATAACAGAGCAGTGCTTGCCACCACCGCCAGCCCTAGTCACAGGTAGAAGTTGGCTAATGATCCTACATAATACCACTATCAAAAACTCTTGAGGAGCTGCATATTGGCCTGAAGGCTCTGAATTAAATATGTCTTTGTATTTTGAAAAGCAAGTACAGTAGTTTGCTTAAATATATTTATAATTTATATAAAAGGTTTTTAAACTAAAGTATACTGATTTCTATTACTTTTTTTTATTGTGAGATAACATGCAATTATAAAAAAAAAAAAATACCATGGTAAATCCTGTATCTCCTTGACAGTTTTCCCTCAACAGAAACATGTTTCATGTGTAAACCAGTACACACATTGTAAAAAAAAAAAAAAGTTTTAAAAGTTTTCCCTCAACAATAACATGTTTCGAATATAAACTTATGCATTCATTATGGAAATCAGCATGGGGGTTTCTAAAAAGCTTACAAAGAAAGCCACTATATGACCCATGTATACCACTCAAAGGACTCTCTATCCTACCATAGAGATAGCTACAAACCTGTGTTTATTCCTGTTCTCTTCACAATAGCGAGGAAATGGAACCAACCTTGATGTCCATCAAAAAAAAATGAACAGAACAAAGTATGCTATGTACACAATGAAGTGTTCACTCAGCTATAAAGACAAATGAAATTTTCATGAAAATTAGTGGATCAAGAAAGCATTTATCAAATGTTACACATGCTCAGAAAGACAAATGTTCCGTGATAGCCCTAAGATGTGGGTCATTATTTGAATGATTAGATATCGTAAATAAGGGGTGTGAGAGTAAGTATAGGCCAAACTTGATAGGAGACCCCAAAAGGAGAACAAGTGGTGTCATGAAATGTAGAAACTTTGGAGATGGCATGGAAACTCACTGACTAATGATTAATTTGGACAGAGTTTAATGGGCCATTACAGTGGGTGCTTGGGGGTAGGGGAGCAAAAGCCAAAACATGGAAGACTCAGATCATGATGTTTTCAAGGGGGGTTGGGGACTTTAATATGAACTAGGTCAGAGGCCACTAGTGTGATATCTTGTCTAAGAATATGTATGATCAAGCTGAATCTGAAAAAGCAACTCTGCTTGATAGGAGATCAGAATCACTGAGCTGAAATCTGTGCTTCACTGGAACAGTGCAAGAGTATTTCTTTACAGTCAGTACCCAGAAACTGATTCAAGGGGACCAGGCTGCATCTCAAGCTAGAAACAGAACTTGGTGATGCTCTAAGACTATTTCATGGGGTGCTGGTTTTGAAAGCATGGAAACTGCAAGGTTGAGATGGTCATAAAAAACCAGCTGAGGCATGGCACCTTGTGGTAAGGTCAGAATCCCTGAGAGAGGCCAGTGGCAAAGGTGAAACCTTGGTTACAAACTGAGATCCCAGGATTTTGGAGATAACAGGACCATTGAAGTTCCCACCAAAGTTAGGAGAGGTGTGGAATGCAGCTGAACAAGGAGGAATGTTGTGTTGTTCTGCAGATGGCAAAGCTTGGGAGGTGGGGATACCCAAGCTCTTTAGACTCCTGAAAAGTACATTAAGAGTGGGTCCCTGAGGCTGGATACTGATTTACACTTGTAGATTTGAGTTTCATTTGTTGTGATTGTTTTTACGCCCTATTTTTCCCTTTTGGAACAAGAATGCTTATGTGTGTTGCTTTAATTATTTTATAGGAACCCACAGTTAAGAGATTTTGAGCTATCAGAGCTTTGGACTTTTGAAGTGTTGGAATTTTTGAAGACTCTGGGAGCTTTAGGGAGTTAGACTAAATTTTATATTATGAAATTAACATGAGACTTTGGTGATTTGAGATGGAAAGCCTTAAAGTGATGTTTTGGAAGTCAATTTGACAAGGTGTGCATGCTGCTGGTTAGTTTTAGCCAGCAACTTGACACAACTTAATATCATTCTTAAAATCTTTTTTAAATAGATTTTTGTAATTGATTAGAATTACAACACATTTCCATCTCCCTTTGGGAAGAAATTCTTAATGAAAAATTACCTAGTTCAGGCTAGCCTATGAGCGTATGTATCTATGGGAGGATTGTCTTGATTGTATATAGATCCAAATATGGGCAGCACCATTCCCTAGGCCAAGGCTCCTGAATGATCTAAGAGAGAAGAAAGCTAGAAGTCACCAAGTAAACAGAGATGCATTTATTTTCTTTGCTCTTGAATGTGAATATGACGTGGCTAACTGCTTGAGTTCTCTCTTCACTTTCCTGAGTTGATTTTTATCAAGGTATTGATCATAGCAACAAAAATTTAACTGGATGCGGTCAGGGGAGGGAAGATAGGAGAAAAAGACAGGACAATCAACAGCAAAAAAAAACAATTTTGTTTGAAAATTGCCATAATGAAACCTAATACTCTGTGCTCTAAAAAGAAAGAAAGGATTGTTCTTTGAATATTATTATTCCTATTGACGGGCTATAGGTACAGGAATCCTACCAATGAAATGATGCCGTGTGATACCTTTTATGCCCATATCCACTTCCCTCTAACCCCCACCTCTTTGCCTCCAGCAACACTGATCTGTTCTAGATTTTTGTACTTTTATAGGGTAACAAGTAGTGACTACAGTCTGAGTAGGGTGATACATGGCAAAACTCTTCACTCAGGACGCTGAAGGGCTGGAGTTCAAGGCCAGCCTAGTCCATAATCAAAGAATGTGTGTCTTAAGTCAAGCAAACAGACAAAATATGTTACATAAGTGGAACTAAATAATATAAAGTTGAAAGCTTGAGAGATGGCTCGGTAGTTAAAAGCACTTGCTAGTCTACTGGAGGACCAGAGTTCACTTTCTAGCACCCATGGAGGATGGCTCAGAGTCACCTGCTACCCTAGTTCCAGGGGAATCTGACATCTTCTAGCCTCAGCAGGCATGGCAACTACCTTCACATTCATGACACTTATACATAAATTTAAAAATTTATTTCTAATTTTGTTAATTTGGATTCTGTCTCTGTGCCCTCTGGTTAGTCTGGCTAGGGGTTTATCTATCTTGTCGATTTTCTCAAAGAACCAACTCCTGGTTTTGTTGATTCTTTGTATAGTTCTTTTTGTTTCTACTTGGTTGATTTCAGCCCTGAGTTTGATTATTTCCTGCCTTCTACTCCTCCTGGGTGTATTAGCTTCTTTTTGTTCTAGGGCTTTCAGGTGTGTTTTTAAGCTGCTAGTGTATGCTCTCTCCAGTTTACCTTCTCCACTGTTGGTGGGATTGCAAGCTGGTACAACCACTCTGGAAATCAGTGTGGCGGACCCTCAGGAAAATGGACATAATACTACCTGAGGACCCAGCTATACCTCTCCTGGGCATATACCCAGAAGATGCTCC
>CM052717.1:2508017-2564532 GCA_028551405.1 Uromys caudimaculatus | reverse complement strand
GGAATTCCCTCCTAGAGGCGGGTTGGGGAGGGGATGGGGGGTATACAAAGAGGAGACTCAGAAAAGGGGAAACATTGGAAATGTATATAAAGTATCAAAAATAAAAAAGGAGGAAAAAAATTTATTAATTAATCTAAATAATATAAAATTGTGGAGTTGGCTTTTTAAACATATATATGGTTTATTTCTTTATTTTTATGTGCATTGGCACTTTACCTGCATGTATGTCTGTGTGTCAAATCACGTAGAACCAAAGTTACAGACAGTTGTGAGCTGCCAAGTAGGTACTGGGAATTGAACATGGGTTCTCTGGAAGAGTAGCCAGCTCTCTAGACCACTAAGCCATCTATTTCTCTGGCCCATGAATTGGCTCTTTTTCAAAAAGCACAAGTCTGTGGAAATTCACGCAAGTTGTTTAGTCCTATGCTGTTGCTGTGCAGTATTTTATGGGGCAGATGTACACACTGTTTAATTCACCCTGCACTGAAGAACATCAGATTGTGCCTCGCTTTCAACTATTGAGGAGAAATGTGCTGTAAACAGTAGAGGGTGGTTTCAGTGTCTACATGTCTAATCCTTTCTAAGATAAAAAGACCGTAACTGCACGTGTGGTTTTTAAGAAACCATGTTTCCAGACTGGTGCCACATAAATGTTTCCCTTCCTGCTTCTAATGTTTTGTCTTTGGTTTGCAAACTTTTGACTGTATGTTATGTGAATTTGTTTTGAATGATGCTGTCGAGAGTTCATTCAACTTTATTGATCTTGGAGGTTCGTGAAGACTTTGTAACTCAAATGTAGAAAGTGCTCACTCTTCATTCTGTATGTGTGTGTGTGTGTGTGTGTGTGTGTGTGTGTGTGTGTGCCACTGTCATTATTACATTTGTAAAGGCATGGATGCTAGTCCCTGGGTTACTGTCCTGAGGGCCTTTACATTCTGTTTATACTGTTCACCTTCTCTGTTGCCTAAAAGGTGATTTCTGTCTCCTGTCATCAAGCCTAAATATTTTTCTCCCTTGGGACAAATTTTTCTTTTTCTAAGGCTGTTTTCTTACTCTAGTAACTGCATTATTTTTCACTGCTAAGTTTTCAGTTTTTCCACATTGGCTCACCCTCATAATTTCTAATTAGTCTCCGAGACCTGCCTAGATTTTTTTCTTTTGTTTTATCTCATTTGTGTATAAGTGATTATTGAAGCGTTTAATGGTTGTTAATTTAAAATACTTGTCAGATAATCATTTCCATTGATTCTCATTTTATTCATACTGAGATCCTCCATGGGTTGATGAGTATTTTTTAATTGAAATTTAATTGAAATGTGGACATTTAGGGTATCTTGTTATAAGACTCTGGGTTTTAATTAATGCTTTTGCTTGTGTTAAATTCATCCCATAAAATTTTGACAGGGGAAAGGAGAATTCCAGATTGTTTCTTTCACATCGGGCTAGAAGTCCAGGATCCTCCTTTAGACTCCATAAATATTCAAGATAGGAAGGGCTTGTCCTTAAGGCGGAGAGGTAATGAACTGCCCTCTAACTAGTAGCCCCTCACTGATAGCATCATGGCTGAGATAAGTCATAGGACACTATGCTGCTCCTATGTGCCTCTCACAAACACTACAGGGTAAGGATGGTATTCATTACTGCTGAGCAGTGGTCCACAGTCCTGACTCCACACTATCTCCTCTGCATCACTCCAACAAGGAGGCCTAAGGTGCTGTATTACTATAGAGTGATGCTAGGAGTTTAGATTTACTAACCCTCACATGGAGACATAGGGGAGTCTTCCTAATTCCTAGAATAAATAAAGATCTACAGACCTTGTTTGGCTTCTTAGACCCCATAGTCTGGCCATGAAAGAGGTCTTTGCTCCCTGCTCTTTGCTGTGGTAGCTGAGGAATGAGAATACAGTTGTTTTCTGCTTGTTTTTCCTGTAGCATTGGCTGAATGAGAGGTGACTGTTTATTAAACTGTTTCCTGCCTCTTTCCTAGTCCTTTGGCTAAAGAGAACAGGCCTCCTCAAAGGCGTAGGATGCAGTGCTAGACTAGACACTGAGCTGCTCAAGTCTGAATCTGGTATGTACAAGACCAAGATAACACAGAAGGGATGAGAAATAAGAAAGGAAATAAGGGAGGAAAGAAATGAAAGAGGAAGAAAGGGACAAGGAGGAAGAATTTGCCTTGTATCCCTCTCCTTGGAAAACAAGGTCCCTTATTAGTACTGACTTTTTCTACCTCTTAGGCTCTTATATTGGCTGCACATTTGATGCTCAGCATTTTGACTTGTGCTTAGAATGGCTGGGGAAAAGAATTGTTCCAATATATCCATCTTTCTAGAGACAGATGTTCAAACTATAATATTTTAAACACCAAGGTCTTTGCATGATTATCAAAATTGAGTATTTCTATATACCTGCCAAAGGTTTCCCTTTCCTTGTACCTCTCAGCTTCTAAGAGACTGTCTAGGACATCCAACCACAGCTTAATCTGTGACACAAAGAGGAATTTTAATATAATTTAGTTCTAGAGAGAAAAATATCATTTCCTTCCTGTCAGTAATGATGTCAGGATGATGGGTAACACCTCACCGGGTGATTTCAGAGTGAACAAATACTATTGGATCCATGAAGATGACAAGGTGAGTGAACTATACAATGGTTTAGACTTAGCTACATTTCAACACAAATGCTTTGTTTTCTCCTAAGTGGGTTGCCGTTCCTGCCTCTGGTACAAGACCACATAAATCTTCCTTTATTATTTGATCTATATAAAAGGAAGAAACATGTAAATGTAAATGACATTTCTCTTTGAGATTCATTTACTCTTGTTTCATGCATGTGTAGGCTCCTTAGAGGCCAGGAGAGGGTTCTAATGCATTGGAACTGTAATTACCTACAGTTTGAGCCATAAGAGCATTCAGTGCTCTTAACTGCTGAGCCATCTCACCAGCCCCAACTTCATTTTAATTACAGTAACTCATATCTGTAACAAATAACATGAGCTACGATCTCTAGTGTATGCCCAATTGCTTTTCTTCAAATGGTCAGAAAGCCTCTGCCCTAGGCTCCCTTCCTCCGCTCTGAGCATAATGCTTATTCCCCAGTTCTTTTCTGAATGCTTCTTAGAAAATGTTGCCTGATGTTCTTTCCCCACTCTTCTCTATCAAAGCCCTTCTACATCTGCAGTATTTGTCTGAAGCATACCAGCCTACAACCTACACTAGGAATGGCCTGCCATTTCTTAAAGGAATTGATATATTACTGTATTCTTTTTTTTTTTTTAATTCATCTTTGTGCCCATGTGATTTTTTTTGAAACTTTATTTACATTTCAAATGTTTCCCCCTTTCCAGATCTCCCCTTTGGAACCCCCCATCCCCTCCCACCTCCCCCTGCCTCTATGAGGGTATTCCCTGACCCACCCACCCGCCCACCCACTCCCATCTTCCCTCCCTGGCATTGCCCTATACTGGGGCATCTAACACCCTCAGGCCCGAGGGCCTCTCCTCCCACTGATGGCCAACAAGGCCTTCGTCTAACACATATGTAGCCAGCACTATGGGTCCCTCCATGTGTATTCTTTGGTTGGTGATCCAGTCTCCAGGAGTATCCGAAGGTCAGGACAGTTGACACTGTTGCTCCCTCCATGGGGCTGCAAACTCCCTCAGCTCCTTCAGTCCCTTCTCCAACTGCACCATCTGGGACCTCACATAAGCCCAATGGTTGCTATGAAGTGAATCTTGGGTGTTCTAAACTTTGGGGCTAATAACCACTTATCGGTGAATACATACCCTGTTCATTCTTTTCTGACTGAGTTACCTTGCTCGGGATGATATTTTCAAGTTCCATCCACGCTTAGACCAACCACTGCTGTGAATTGAATCTTGGGTATTCCGAACTTTTGGGCTAATATCCACTTATTACTGAGTACATATCATGTTGGTTCTTTAGTGACTGAATTACCTCACTCAGGATGATATTTTCAAGTTCCATCCATTAGCCTGCGAATTACATGAAGTCATTGTTTTTAATAGCTAAGTAGTATTCCATTGTGTAAATGTACCACATTTTCTGTATCCATTCCTCTGTTGAGGGACATTTGGGTTGTTTCCAGCTTCTAGCTATTATAAATAAGGCTTCCTTATTACATGTTGGAGTATCTTCTGGGTATATGCCCAGGAGAGGTATAGCTGGGTCCTCAGGTAGTACTATGTCCAGTTTTCTGAGGGTCCACCAAACTGATTTCCAGAGTGGTTGTACCAGTTTGCAATCCCACCAGCAATGGAGGAGTGTTCCTCTTTCTCCACATCCTTGCCAGCATCTGCTGTCATCTGCGTTTTTGATCTTAGCCATTTTGACTGGTGTGAGGTGGAATCTCAGACTTGTTTTGATTTGCATTTTCCCTGATGACTAGGGATGTTAAGCATTTCTTTAGGTGCTTCTCAGCCCTTCGAGTTTCCTCAGTTGAGAATTCTCTGTTTAGCTCTGTTCCCCATTTTTTGATAGGGTTATTTGGTTCTCTGGAGTCTAACTTCTTGAGTTCTTTGTATATGTTGGATATTAGCCCTCTATCGGACATAGGATTGGTAAAGATCTTTTCCCAATCTGTTGGTTGCCGTTTTGTCCTATTGACAGTGTCCTTTGCCATATAGAAGCTTTGCAATTTCATGAGATTCCCATTTGTCAATTCTTGATCGTAGAGCATAACCCATTGGTGTTCAGGAACTTTTCCCCTGTACCCATGTGTTTGAGACTTTTCCCTATTTTCTCTTCTATTAGATTCACTGTATCTGGTTTTATGTGGAGGTCTTTGGTTCACTTGGACTTGAGCTTTGTACAGGGAGATAGGAATGGATCAATTCTCATTCTTCTACATGTTGACCGCCAGTTGAACCAGCACCATTTGTTGAAAATGCTGTCTTTTTTCCATTGGATGGTTTTAGCTCCTTTGTCCAAGATCAAGTGACCGTAAGTGTGTGGATTCATATGTGGGTCTTCAATTCTATTCCATTGATCTACCTGCCTGTCACTGTACCAATACCATGCAGTTTTTATTACTACTGCTCTGTAGTACAGC
Organism: Uromys caudimaculatus; assembly: GCA_028551405.1. Classification (NCBI taxonomy): domain Eukaryota; kingdom Metazoa; phylum Chordata; class Mammalia; order Rodentia; family Muridae; genus Uromys; species Uromys caudimaculatus. Next base: position 2,559,460 of record CM052717.1, on the reverse strand, counting down.
TTGAGGTCAGGGATGCTGATTCCTCCAAAGTCCTTTAATTGTTGAAAATAGTTTTTGCTATCCTAGGTTTTTTGTTATTCCATATGAATTTGAGAATTGCTCTTTCTAAGTCTATGAAAAATTGAGTTGGAATTGTGATGGGGATTGCATTGAATCTGTAGGTTGCTTTCAGCAGGATGGCCATTTTAACTATATTAATCCTGCCAATCCATGAGCATGGGAGATCTTTCCATCTTCTGAGGTCTTCTTCGATTTCTTTCTTCAGAGACTTGAAGTTCTTGTCATACAGATCTTTCACTTGCTTGGTTAGAGTCACACCAAGATACTTTATATTGTTTGTGACAATTGTGAAGGGTATCATTTCCCTAATTTCTTTCTCAGCCTGTTTATCCTTCAAGTATAGGAAGCCTACTGATTTGTTTGAGTTAATTTTGTATCCGGCCACTTTGCTGAAGTTGTTTACTAGCTGTAGCAGATCTCTGGTGGAGTTTTTCGAGTCACTTAGGTATAGATCTGCAAATACTGATATTTTGATTTCATCCTATCCAATTTGTATCCCTTTGACCTCCTTTTGTTGTCTAATTGCTCTAGCTAGAACTTCAATTACTATACTGAATAGATAGGGAGAGAGAGGACAGCCTTGTCTAGTCCCTGATTTTAGTAGGATTGCTTCAAGTTTCTCTCCATTTAGTTTGATGTTAGCCACTGGTTTGCTGTGTATTGCTTTTACTATGTTTAGGTATGGTCCTTGAATTCCTGATCTTTCCAAGACTTTTATCATGAAGGGATGTTGAATTTTGTCAAATGCTTTTTCAGCATCTAATGAGATGACCATTTGGGTTTTTTCTTTGAGTTTGTTTATGTAGTGGATTACATTGGTGGATTTCCAGGTATTGAACCATCCCTACATCCCTGGGATGAAGTCTACTTGATCGTGGTGAATGGTAGTTTTGATGTGTTCTTGGATTCGGTTTGCAAGAATTTTGAGTATTTTTGCATCTATATTCATACGGGAAATTGGTCTGAAGTTTTCTTTTGTTGGCTCTTTGTGAGGTTTTGGTATCAGTGGCCTTACTATTCTATAAGGCCTAACTATGGCCTTATAGAATGAATTGGGTAGTGTTCCTTCTGTTTCTATTTTGTGGACTATATCGAAGAGTATTGGTATTAGGTTTTCTTGGAAGGTCTGATAGAATTCTGCAGTGAACCCATCTGGTCCTGGGCTTTTTTTGGTTAGGAGACTTTCAATGACTGCTTCTATTTCTTTAGGCATTATGGGACTGTTTAGATGGTTTATCTGATCCTGACTTAACTTTGGTATTTGATTTCTGTCTAGAAAATTTTCCATTTCATCCAAATTTTGCAATTTTGTTGAGTATAGGCTTTTGTAGTAGGATCTGATGGTTTTTTTGAATTTACTCAGAATCTATTGTTATGTCTCCCTTTTCATTTCTAATTTTGTTAATTTTGATTCTGTCTCTGCCCTCTGGTTAGTCTGTCTAAGGGTTTATCTATCTTGTTGATTTTCTCAAAGAACCAACTCCTGGTTTTGTTGATTCTTTGTATAGTTCTTTTTGTTTCTACTTGGTTGATTTCAGCCCTGAGTTTGATTATTTCCTGCCTTCTATTCCTCTTGGGTACATTAGCTTCTTTTTGTTCTAGAGCTTTCAGGTGTGCTGTTAAGCTGCTAGTGTATGCTCTCTCCAGTTTCTTTTTGGAGGCACTCAAAGCTATGAGTTTTCCTCTTAACACTGCTCTCATTGTGTCCCATAAATTTGGATATGTTGTACTTTCATTTTCATTAAATTCAAGGAAGTCTTTAATTTCTTTATTTCTTCCTTGACCAAGTTATCATTGAGTAGAGCATTGTTCAGCTTCCATGTGTATGTGGGCTTTCTGTTGTTGTTGTTGTTGTTGCCATTGAAGACCAGACTTGATCCATAGTGATCTGATAGGAGGCATAGGATTATTTCAATCTTCTTATATGTGTCAGGGTTTGTTTTGTGACCAATTATATGAACAATGACCACGAGCTGCTGAGAAGGTATATTCTTTTGATTTAGGATGAAATGTTCTATAGATATCTGTTAAATCCATTTGGTTCATAACACCTGTCAGTTTCACTGTGTCTCTGTTTAGTTTGTGTTTCCAAGATCTGTCCATTGATGATAGTGGGGTGTTGAAGTCTCCCACTATTATTGTGTGAGGTGCAATGTGTGCTTTGAGCTTTAGTAAAGTTTCTTTTATGAAGGTGGGTGCCCTTGAATTCGGGGCATAGATGTTCAGAATTAAGAGTTCTTCTTGTACATTTTTCCTTTGATGAGGATGAAGTGTCCTTCCTTATCTTTTTTGATGACTTTTGGCTGAAAGTTGATTTTATCCGATATTAGAATGGCTACTCCAGCGTGTTTCTTGGAACCATTTGCCTATAAAATTGTTTTCCAGCCCTTTACTCTGAGGTAGTGTTTGTCTTTAACATGGAGGTGCATTTCCTGAATGCAGCAAAATGCTGGGTCCTGTTTATGGATCCAGTCTGTAAGTCTATGTCTTTTTATTGGGGAATTGAGTCCATTGATATTACGGAATAGTGATAGTTGCTTCCTGTTATTTTCTATGTTATTTTTATGTTTGTGTGGCTATCTTCTTTTGAGTTTATTGAAAGATTACTTTCTTGCTTTCTCTAGGGTGTACTTTCCCTCCTTGAGTTGGCATTTTCCATCTATTTATTCTTGGTAGGGCTGGGTTTGTGGAAACATACTGTGCAGATTTCGTTTTGTCACAGAATATTTTGGTCTCACCATCTATGATAATTGAGAGTTTTGCTGGGTATAGCAGCCTGGGCTGGCATTTGTGTTCTCTTAGGGTCTGTATGAGTTCTGCCCAGGATCTTCTAGCTTTCATAGTCTCTGGTGAGACGTCTGGTATAATTCTGATAGGTCTGCCTTTATATGTTACTTGACCTTTTTCCCTTACTGCTTTTAATATTCTTTCCATATTTTGTGTATTTGGTGTTTTGACTATAATGGGACAGGAGGAATTTCTTTTCTGGTCCAATCTATTTGGAGTTCTGTAGGCTTCTTGTATATTTATGTTCATCTCTTTCTTTAGGTTAGGGAAGTTTTCTTCTATAATTTTATTGAAGATATTTACTGGTCCTCTAAGTTGGGAATTTTCACCTCTTCTATACCTATTATCCTCAGGTTCTGTCTTCTCGTTGTATCCTGGATGTTTTGGGTTAGGAGCTTTTTGCATTTTGCATTTTCTTTGACTGTTGTGTCAATGTTTTCTATGGTATCTTCCACACCTGAGATTCTCTCTTCTATGTCTTGTATTCTGTTGGTGATGCTTGCATCTATGACTCCTGATCTCTTTCCCTAGGCTTTCTAACTCCAGGGTTGTCTCCCTTTGTGACTTCTTTGTTGTTTCTATTTCTATTTTTAGTTCCTGAATGGTTTTGTTCATTTCCTTCATCTGTTTGATTGTGTTTTCCTGTAATTCTTTAATGGATTTTTGTGTTTCCTCTTTAAGGGCTTCTAATTGTTTACCTGTTTTCTCTTGTATTTCTTTAAGAGAGTTATTTATTTCCTTCTTAAAATCTTCTATCATCATCATGAGAAATGATTTTAAATCTGAGTCTTGCTTTTCTGGTGTGTTGTGTTATCCAGGACTTGCTGTGGTGGGAGAGCTGGGTTATGATGATGCCAAGTAGCCAGTGAATTTGAACAGAAGTGGTGGTCTTGCCTGTGCTTGAAGGTGTATCAGCACTCCTGTTCCTTATGTTCTTGCCCTTGCTTTTCGCCATCTGGTTATCTCTGGTGTTAGCTGGTCTTACTCTCTCTGACTGTGGCTTGACCTTCCAGCAAGCCTCGTTGTCAATACTCCATGAAGACCAGTTCTCTCTGAGAGGAATTTGGGTTTGGAGAGCTGTGGTACAGGGTCAGCTCTGGGGTGCAGACAGAAACCAGAAGGATCTAGTCCCCAGCTGTCCCTTGGTTCTTATGTCCTGATGGCTCTGCAAGGGTCCCTCTTGATCCAGTGAATTTGAACAGAAGTGGTGGTCTTGCCTGTGCTTGAAGGTGTATCAGCACTCCTGGGATACCACCTCTCTCCTGGCACTATTTGAGTATGGAGCCCTTTGTCTCAGGATCCACTCCCAGGCCACCGAAAGAAACCAGAAGACCACTCCTCATTCCCTGTGTCCTGGGGATTCCAGGAGGGTCCCTCTGAGCAGACAGGCTTCCCCACACTCCTGGGAGTCTAGCTTTCTCCTGGCACTATTTGGCTATGGAGCCCTGGTGGCCCAGGCAGAGGTCTCCAGCCAGAAACCAGAAGGCTCCTTCCCCTAGCTGTTCCTAGGATTCCGGGTGAATCCCGCTGAGCAGTGTTGCTCCTCTTACCCCCTCTCACGGGCTTTTCCACACTCTTGTGAGGCTAGCTTTCTCCCAGTGCTATTTGGCTATGGAGCCCTGGTAGCCCAGGTAGAGGTCTCCTGCCACAGATGGAAACTGGAAGCTATGGTTTGTTTTTTCAAAGGGTGAAAACATAATAACTTCATTGCCTAGGATTTTGTTACACACACAAAATAAACCAGTTTGAAAATAGTAAACATTTAGGTCTCTTGTTCTTCCCATTTTTCCATATACTTTCAAGTTAATAATTATTACTCATAAGCCAGTAAAAGTACATGATGGTGACTGATCTCTAAATATTTTCTGCTTTTTGGAAACCTTATACCCCATATTCTTCCTTTTCTTCTGAAAAGTTGCCTGCCCATACTAAGGAATGTGGGGTTTTGGTCAGTTTCATGTGTTGCTTTTGAAATTGATTTTTCTCAGCTTTTACCATGAGACCCTCTTCTTCAACTGGGTATTGTGGTCACCTTGCAGAGCTGTGCATATGTGGAGGGCTCAGGACACTGAGTGATCAATCCCTCATTTGTGTCTTCCAAGCAAGCCGATAAAGTTCCTTCTGACCCAAGTACAGAGTATGTTTTTGGGTTTTCCTATCAGACCTTTGCACATCATGGTGTGTTCCCTTTGACAGGTCCACATCTTTTAGTGGGGGAAGATAAGTGCTTCCTTCCCTTGGAGTCTTTATCATCAGGTACTCATAAAATTCCTAGACTGAAGGTTTGGCAAGCTCACCAGACATACAGTAGAAAAACCCAGAATGATGAATTAGAGATGGAATGTCAGGAGACAAAGGCTAAAATGACAATAAATCAGAACATGTCAAAGACACAGAAAACCAAGACAAACAAAACAAAACCCAAAATACCACCAGTGTTTCAAAAGCAAACAAAATACTGACCAAAATGTCTTTAGGGATCCGAAAGCAAACAAACACAACCAACCAAAGCAAAATGCTTTCAAAGCAAAGAAAGAGGGGGAAAAAATCAGATACCTTAAACAAAATACTTTGAAGACAGATGTAAAGTGTATTTGTCAAAGTAGGATTCTTTTAACTGGATCACAAAAAAACCCAAAATGGACCACTGACCAAACCAAGGGAGGTTGGGAGTCCTGGAAAGAGCTCCCTAACAGTGCACTGAGGAAATAACACCAGATGGCCTGGACTCAATGGGTCCACATAGGTACTGATTTCCACTCGGGTGATTCCTTTGGTGAAAATGAATCATTCTCTAGTCCCATGTTGTGGCACCAAAACTATCAGCACAAAAACTACATCCCTCATGGGAATAAGATTTAGTTTATTCTGCAGCCATTCCGAGTGACTTTGACTTGGAAACACAGATTTAGGTTGCCCCAAACTCCATGTTCCAATGTAGAAGCAGTTTTGCCAAGCTTTTATGGTTTCATAGAAGAGAGAAAGTTATAAATCACAGCAAGCTTAAAATCCATTAGCATGTACATCAGAGAGGTGGGTACATCAAGACAGGAGAAGCTTTTCTATAGGCTCAAGATGCTCTCTAATGGCATCCTTAGGTTTTCCATTGGTAGAAGATAGTTGCCTGCCCAGCCAATAGATTGTAAAAGGTTATCTGTTGACACAAAATGTTAATTCTGACAGGGAGGGTAGGGGTAGGGTTGTTCATCAGGGTGCGTGCTCACTTAGATCAATGCCTGGCTGAAATGTCATGACGATCGCTGTCCTGAGAACATACCTTTTACTTTCGCATCTGTGTTAATTGCTACATTACTGACAATAGGCAAGTTGAGGCATCAGTTTATATGGCCATCCATAGATGGATAGATAGAGAAAATGAAACACACATGTCATTTGCACAAAAGTAGGTGGACCTGGGATAATTAAGTTTTTAGAAAGCCACTGAGAAAGATAAATATTGCATATTTTCTGTCAAATGCAAAAATCTAGATTTAGGTATATATTTATGGGATCATGTAAAAATTACACATAGGATGACATGAGAGTAGAAAGGGTGTAGTGAGAGGAGAAGGAAAGAAAGATATGTAATTATAGGATTACATAAATGCACACACATATATATGACAGGAAGTCAGAAGGGAAAGCATTTGAAGGGAGAAAGAAACGGAAAGCGAAATGAAGTGTAATGATGATGAGCACTGGGAATATATAAAAGAACAAGGTACAGGGATTAATATATATGAAAAATCTCATGATGAAACTCATTGTTTTGTATAACAAAACATAGAATTCAACAAACTTGGATTGCTTCTGCTATAGGACACTTATCAGTAAATTACATCGTTACCTCCTATCAGAGCTAAGAGTTTAATTAAATATTCCTGTTATGAAAGTATACAAAGTCATTCAATCTTGGGGCTTACATGCTAAATGACTTTGCTGGAGTTCTTTATAAGTTCACATTTCAATAAATAAGGACTTTGATGACCACAGGAATTTTTCCATGGGACATTTCAGAAACTTTGGTAGGGCAGGTGCAAACCCAAACTCAGAGTGTTCTGACAATCAGTCTTCCTCAGAGGTGACAGATCTCATCTGCATCTCTGTCATAATTATGCTCAGAACACCCTGATTCCTGCTACATGTTTCAATAAGATTTTCTCCTGCTTTCAAGACGGTTGTACAACACACAATGGAAACTCCTTGGACTCTTTTGATAGTTGAGAAAAATTCAGTTTTCGAAACATAGGCCCTGACTTCAAGGAAAGTCTAGTATAAATGAAAGTGCTGATGCTTCTGGTGGTGTCACATGCCAGCACTCAGGAGGGAGAGGCAGGTGGACCTCTGAGATCAAGACCAGCCTGATCTACAGAGCCCAGGATAGCCAGGGCTACACAGAGATACTCTATCAAAAAAAAAAAAAAAAAAAAAAAAAAAAAAAAAAAAAAAAGAGTCCATTCATGAATGCCTATATTTCTTTTTCCGTCTTTGCACCTGAAATAGTTGTTTTATATTTACCTGACAATTAGCAAATCTTACACACAAACAGCAGAGAAGAAATAAATATATTTATCTCCTAGGCAGATAGATGTCACTGAAGTCAGACATCCACAAAAGAGTCAAGATTCAGTGATGAACCATGTTGGAAGCCCAAATAGGAACCTAACCGCTTGTCTTTGAAATACTGCTCCCCCAGGGAGGTCAGAATCTCTCGCCTTTGTGTAATTTCTAAAGCTTGTCTGTTTTGTTTCAGCTGGCGGGCTTCATCTACGCCTGTTATGTCGTGAAATGTATAACTGAAGAAGAGGACAGCTGTAAGTATTAAAGCGCTCCTCTGCGTCTTTCAAGTTCAAAGCTTCCTCGGTGCTTCCTCCCAGCTCTCCTGTCTCAGAGACAACACCCCTCAAGACCCCAGCAGAATTGGAAATAAGCCTTTGGTGCCTATCAGGCTAAGCTAGTCTTCACAAAAGAATCAGCATATTAAAGAAACAGAGGAGCATTCATTTTGAAAACATGCATTTCCCCTTTCATTGAAAGGTATTTCAAAAAATCTGTTCCTAGAACAATTCTAGTGGAGAATAAAATGGGAGATTAGAGACAAAAGTGAATTCTAAAAGCAGCTAATGTGAATATTTTCCTTTGTCATGGTTCAGTTATTGTATACTGCTAATTAGCCAGTCATTGAGGACTACAAATCTTGACAATCAATAATTGTTGATAGTTCTTAAAACGCAACCAACAATTGATTACCTAATGGAAATCAATGGATATAACGAGATAGGTATGACATGTCCTGAGCTGGCATGACATAAGATGGTATGACATGATCTGATATGACATTTTATGTTATGATATGATATGGCTGATCTGGTATGGCATGGTAAGATGGAGTATGTTAAGAAATAGCATGATATGATATGACCCATGCTAAAACATTTTGAGTAGTGGGGCAGGGTGTGGTTGGATGCTGTGATAAGGGGAAAGGAGGGATCCGATGGATTCCTAGATGTCTGTCATGAGTGAATGAGTACATGGCAATGCTTCTTAAGGAAAGTAGAGTAGGGACACAATAATTACCTGAGTGTGGACAGGCTAGTCGAGATGTAAGAGAAGATATGCAGTGATTATCATAAGCACAAAAGTCTTAACAGAGACTGGGGCAGATAAAAGATAGGTAAGTTTTTATATGTATGGACCTAACAGGTTATGTAATCAACCTCCATCCAGAATAACACCTTTACGAAATGCTCTTGCTCATTTAACAAGGCTAAAGACAAGTAAATTTAACACTGAAGAATCAGAATGCTTATTTATCTGAGAGTGGTCTAATAAAAAAAAAAAGTATGTTCAATTTTTCCTTATCGAGTTTTGTTTGTATAGTACTAGATAAGCAGAGCTGGCCATATAGATCACAGTGAGAAACAGAGTTTCTCTATACTCTCAGTTCCCTGGGGAGAGCACAGCATTGTCCTGAACTGTCCCTACAGGGGAAATCAAAAAGGTAGTCTTGAGACACAAAGTAACAATGTTGAACCACAGTGAGCAACTGCTGAGGCACGATAAGCAGATGTAAGATTGGCTGGTTTCTCTAAAAGGGAGTGTACCTAGGAGCTAAGGAGACAGCTCAGTGGTTAAGGGAGTGTGCCTAGGAGCTAAGGAGACAGCTCAGTGGTTAAGAGAGTGTGCCTAGGAGCTAAGGAGACAGCTCAGTGGTTAAGGGAGTGTGCCTAGGAGCTAAGGAGACAGCTCAGTGGTTAAGGGAGTGTGCCTAGGAGCTAAGGAGACAGCTCAGTGGTTAAGAGAGTGTGCCTAGGAGCTAAGGAGACAGCTCAGTGGTTAAGGGAGTGTGCCTAGGAGCTAAGGAGACAGCTCAGTGGTTAAGAGCACTAGCTGCTCTTACATAGCACCTGGATTTGATTCTTAGCACACACGCTGCTGCTAACAACTGTCTGGAACTCTACTTCCAGAGAATTTGACTCCCTCTCCTGGCCTCATCTGGCACTGCATGGATGTAGCCTGTAGACAAAACACCCCATTTAAAAAAAAAAAAAATGTACTTAAGTCAACAGATAGCTCAGTGGATAAAGCTAGATCATCTGAGTAGATTCCCTAGGACTCACATGGTTGGAAAGAGAGAACAAACCTCAAAGGTCATTCTCTGACCTCCACACACAGGTAAATTAAATAAATGTAATTTTTAAAAGTAGTGTCCCTGTGAAATCCATGTTTACAGTTACTGTTTAAGCAGTGGTTTAGAAATATCTAAAATCCTAAGGTGTTTTAGAATGAGCCCAGAACACTTAAGGACAGCTAGTGACGTTTTATGGATGTTAAAACTTCAGTTTATGCAAACTAAAATATAAATAATACAAGGCCCAAGAATTGGTATAGAATCCTTTCATTAAAATTCTTAATATGTCAGAAAATACAAATTATAGGGATGTGTCTTAGAAAATTCTGTCCTAAGTAAGTTTTACCAATATCATGTAAATCCAAGGAGACCAGAAGTCTCTAACATCTTTTAGATAGATGAATCTTATGCCACAATATCTAATAAAATGCTTCCACAAAACTTCTGAAAGTAATGCCTTTTATCTATTTTGTTACCTCCCCATTCCTGCCTTTATTAATCCAGAGCATAAGAAACTATTTCCTAAACAAGTTTCCTCATGGTGATCTGAGGACTCGAACTGTTTGTCTGGCTTTCCTAAGCCACTGGCGCTGAGTTTAGACGCTGACAAGCCAAGCACACAGCCTACAGGGATGTGTCAGGGCTGCTTGCGTACAGTGACCTTTGGTGACTGCTAGTTAAGTTTGCCTGTGGACATTTCCAGGAACAATTAGGAGTGTTTACAGAATAAACTGTTAGCTGGCATTTCTCACATATCACCATTGTCTTAGTGTCTTACCATGTGCTTATCTAAAGACAGTGACCAGAAATCTGACTTCTAATAATCTTATATAAAGAGGAGCTGAAATGTTTGTCCAACTTTGGGAATTTATAAAGAAAAGTATCTTGACCCTTATTTTTTAAGGAAGACAACAAAAACAACAAAGGGGGTTTCTCTGAAAGTAAGCCTTGAAGAATTAAGAAAGCTCTGGTGCTTCTGCAACTCTGGAGCTGCTACCTGCTTGCCGAATTAATTGTCTCCATCCCTAGAGGAGAGTTTAGGTTCTGTAACTTGTGAGAACACACTGTAGAGATAAGGACAAGGTTATGACTGCCGGGTGAATAAAATAAGCTTGAGGCAGTTCTGACGGTGAACAGCGCTGTGCTCAGTCTTCACAGTACCCAGCAAAAGTCACAGGGAACACGTATCTGCAGGATGTTCCACCTGCATCTCAGTTCCCAAAATCATGACTCTGAGATTTAATGACATGTGAATAAACTCCTAGGCCACATTGCTGGTTACCTCTCCTCAACTTCATGCATCTGTTTCCTCAGAGTTCGAATCTCTCCCGCACCTGACTATATCCCAGAGTTCCTATTTCCCTATTTCCCTACCAGAACTCCCATCCCCTATCTCCTGCCTCAGCTAATAGGCCATCAGCCTTTTACTGACAAGTGATGCTTCCACACAGTACACAAAGAGATTCTCTCTACAGAAAGAGGCGTCAACTTCCAAGGAACCATGAACCATGAGCAAGAACACAAGTTAGACTCCGTGAAATAGTAAGAAATCATTATTGAAATAGAGGGTACTAGACTACATTTTAAAAGGGGAGGGGGGAGATTGAAAGGAAGAATAAATATTTCAGGCTACTCTCACACTTACTATGCATCCAAGATGACTTTAAACTTCTGACTCCTCCTCCCACATGCTGGGATTACAGGTGTGCCCTGTTTTTGCAGTGCTGAGCGTTGAGCTCAGAGTCTTGTGTGTGTGCTAGGCAAGCATTGAACCTACTGAGCTTCATGGCTAGCCTTACAACAGATCCATTAATACAATGTCTCTTTGCAGTGAAAAGCTTGAATGGGAACTTCTCTGTGTTTGACCCCCATAGTCTAAACCAGAGCCGCAGCCTGGTCAATGAGCTGACTGCACGAACTCACAGCTCATCACTGCCACCTGCTGTTCACACTACAACATGACATCAGGCAATTGGCTGAGGATGTTCTGCTTCTTATGAATCCCTAGAGCTGCCATTGAGAACACACCACAGCATCAACACCTTAAACACGAGAAACTCACTCTCTCCCAGTTCTGGAGAATGAAACTCCAAGATTGAGGTGTTAGCATGCGTATTGTCCTGAGGTCTCTCCCTGCCTTATATATGGTACCTTTTCCAAGCCTTTGTGTACCCTTTTCTCCATCTCTTTCTAGTTATTCTTAACAATTTCAAGCCAGCTGGACTGAAGCACTGTTCTGATGACCATGTGTAACTTTAATTGGCTCTTTAAAAGCCCTAAGTCAAATTTAAGCCTTCTATTTATAAAATGAGGGAACACAAATCAAACTATTCCCCAAAGACTCACATACACACACACACACACACACACACACACACACACACACACACTCACACACACACACACACATGCACATGCAGAAGCAGGCAAGCATGCATGTACATGCACAAGCACACACAATATGTTCTTGGATGAGTGAGCGTATTTATGGAGGGCAGAGTAGAGGTGGCCTCAGATTAGAGTTTTGGGGCAGTAACGCTGTCCAGCATGGCAGTATCTTCACTACCATCGGGCAAGAAATCCAGATACTTCCAACTGTGACATCATCTGCTTGTAGATGAAAAGTTACACACCAAGAAAAACTGAAAGCAAAGCGTGGGCTGTCTTGACCATTTGAGCACAGTGGCCCTGAGAACACACTTGCATGTGTTTGTTCTCTTAGGAACTAAATGTTGGTCTCTTGCAAAGGCATTCATCTTTAAGTACCTTTTTCTAAGTACATCTTCCATATCTATGGGTTCCTTTACTTTGTAGATGCAAAATGGCAGAGAGGGAATATCTGGGGAGAAGAGTACATCCGTGCAAAATACGTCCAGATATGTTGCCCTGTCAAAATTTCCAAATAGTATAATATAGCAACTGTTTATGGCACGGAACATTTACACTGTACTGGGTATTACAAGCCAATGCTGTGATCCAGAGATGACTTCGTGTACAGTGCAGGATGTGTGCAGATTATATATCAACTCTGTGTCATTTTTCCTAGGGCACCTGGGCATGTGTGAGTTTTGGATCCACAGGAAGGTCCTGGAGTCACTATGGCTACTGAAAGATGGCTATGGCTACCACCTTATCTAATAGGGATACGGTGCATTTCCAGATGCTATTCAATATGGAAATCACCTGGGGAAAAGCCGTGGACTGCCATAACCCAAGGGACTTACTCTGAAAGCAATATTGGAAAATGAATTCTAGCTATTTAAACTTGGAGTCAGACACATACGAATGCCCACCAACTAAATGCAGATGAATAAAAACCTGTCCTGAATTCTCTCAAGTCAAGGGGCCTAGGGACAAAAGTCACAATCAATTTATAGAATCTTTCTTTTAAAAAAAGAGGACCACGGAAAAGTACTCACTGCTTTAAGGATAATAATTTTCTATTATTTTTGTTTGATTTTTTTCTTCTAAAGCCTGCTGGCCTACACTATTTACCAAATTACGTTCTGTGTGTTTTGAGCATGCCTCCAGATGGCCAGGGTCATCTGGCTCGAAGGTAACTCCTTGAGCACAGGCACTTACTATGCAGGGGATGTACATGGAGCTATACTCTCTGCCCTTAAAACATTGTGCTTAATCTTGCTTGTAAATGAATAGAGGTTTATACAGAAAGCACAAAAAAAAACCTACAGATAAACAAAACAGTAAGAGGAGAGACAATCAAACTGACCCCACAAGTGAGTCCGATCTTCCAGTGATGTGCTGGCATATCATGTTTCCTGCTTTCCATTCTGACCTGTCTTTTATCAACTGTCCTCCCTCCCATCTGTTCTTGTCTACTTTCTTGTTTCCTTCCTGCTTTTCTTCCTGCCATTCATCCACCATGCTGCAAACATGGTTGTTCAGATCATGCTATACACTGTGCTTGGTAACCTGAGGTTTCTTGTTATTTTTAAATCCCTCCTCAGACATAACCTCAGAAGTGGTAACAAGCAGTCCAGGAAAAAGTACAGCGTATTATCTGCCTGATTGGCAGGTGGGGGGAAATAGCCTGTCTTATTTACAGACTGTCATACTCAAACAATCAAATGAAAGATGCATAGTTTATACATTTGCTCACCTCTTTATAACAATAACAATCTTAGGGAGTTGAAAGATTACCAAGTGAAATAACCTTGTCTTTATCTGCCAATTTCCAATCAGACTCAAACTCATCATTTTTCCTTAACTCTGAAAAACATCACATATTATTAAATGGGAAAGGTCCAGACATTGGATGCCATTAACATTTAGTTGTATTCTGCAGAACCATAATTGGGTCACTGTGAAAGATATCCCTTCCTCCCTCTCAATCCTCCCAAAGCACAGAAACTTTGTATTTTATTTAAGGTATGTTCATTTTGCCTAAGATTTATTTTCTTTGCAGGAGAGAATGGATGGAGTCAGGGTCTCTCTATGTAGCCCTGGCTGTCCCAAATTTGCTCTGCAGACTAGGCTAGCCTCAAACTCAGAGATCTGTCTGCCTCTGCTTCCCAAGTGCCAGAATTAAAGGTGTGTACCACCACCACTTAATGTGATGATTTCTTTAAGCTTTGAAATAATAGAAAAATGATGCCTGTTGCTCTATTTCAACACCTAAATTTTATAATCTTCTAAAGATTAAATCAACAAGCTTCTATAATCTAGGGCATTAAAGCCGAGTCTGGATAAATGAGTGTTGGGAATGCTTTGGGATCCAGGCATGTCTCATTCCCCAGGGTATCCTAGCGCCTAAAATAGCACCTTCTCACCCCCACACCCCCACACTGGAGGAAGACTCAGTATGCGTTTTTGAGAAATAAGGAGTTAACCAACTGGCTTTCCAAAAACATTTCTCAGAATATATGGCAGACAACACGGACAGGTGACATCGTCTTAGACTTTAGTTGATTCTAAGCAGCTGAAACACTAAGTATAATAAGGCACCTTTTGTCATTTTTCAAAGCAAGTGGGCAGGTTTGAGCATGTGATTTGTGTGTGGGACAGTGATCTGTGACAAGCAATCTGGCACCCGGTTGAGCACAGGCATAAACTCTGGGCAACCTAGTGGAACAATCTGCAAGGGACCAGAAAACTTTATGCCAACACTCCAGGGAGGTTTTTGACTCCAGTCACAGTCACATACCACCCCTCCTCAGGTAGAGGCGTGGCCACACAGCCCCAAGTCTTCCCCATGTTAATGAGACACCTAGAGGCTTAGCCATGCCCCTTCCCAGTTACTGTATCTGCCTCACCCATCCCAGAACTTGGGGGGCACAATTCCATCCATGCCACTCCACACAATGAAAATAAACATCTTAGAATTATGGACTGTCTCTTCATCTGGACCCGCCGTGGAAAGTGAGGGATCCCGCCCTCGATTAAGGAGCCACATCTAATCTCTCGACGAGGGCTTCTCAGTGGTCCCAGATGATACCCATTCACTCAAGCCTAAGCAGCTAGCCAGGCACCCCAAACCACCAAAACCGGTCTCAGCAGGAATCCCAGCTGTGTTCTGGCTAGCCCATCTGCAGCACTCTGTGGCGCCCCAGCCCCAGCTAGAGAACCCACAGAAACAGCTGCCATGCATTCCTGAGCATGGCCCCCTCCCCCACCCATGGGTAGGGCCCACAAAGGCTTCCCACAGCCCCCACCTGCCCGTCGGACTGTGTGGGAAGATGCACGGCCACTTCCCACGTGTTTCCTGTGCCACCCAGAGCCTCAGTGCTTGGGACAGACACATGGGGCTTCTTTCTACCACACCAGCCCTATTCCAACAGCCACCTATGAGTCACATGAGAGCTCCTCTCAGTGACAGCCAAGATCTTGAAAGCAGCAATACATGCCCCTTTACATTTCCTCCAAAATCAGCTAGTCCAGGTCTCATCTCTGCCTCTTGCTTTGCTCTTCCTGTGGTCACTTAAGGAAAACGCACCAGCTCTGTTTCTGAATTTAGATTTTCAAAATAAAAGTAGAAGCTGATTCTTCGACAAGCATCTCTTCTTTTCTCCCCTTTCTCACGTTATCTACTCTGTTATGCTAGATGGCTTCTTATTCATACAAACACACACAGAGATGCCACAGTATATTCGTCTTTATGTAAATCTAATCTATCCAAGTCAGAAATATGACGGGAAAGAAATGATTCATTTTCTGTGAATCCCTGGCTTCTAAAGAATCAATATAGAGGCAACAGCATTCAGATAAGCAGAGGAGATTTTTATCCTAGGCATACAAAAGAAGTATTTCCTACAGAAAATATTGCTGGCACCAGGAACTTAAATTAACTAGTACAGACGAAGAATAGGGCAATTGTTTTAATCAACCGCGACAGAAAGTGCCAGAACATATGAATGGAAAGAGAAGAAGAGTGGCACTAACAAAAATAATCTGAAGGAAAAAATTTTCCATTTGATCATTGTGGGCCTTCCAATAATGTGGACAATACTCCACTTGTGGTAAATGCTCTATGCCTCTTCTGCACATAAATAATGGCACAGGAAAGAGAGGAGTCAAGTAGCAGAAAAAATAGACTTTTGGCTCAGAATTTTTGTATACATGTTTATAAAATAAAGTTGCTTGGATACCTTAGTCCCAATTCCAAAGAACAAATAGCAGCAAGACAAAGGGCTAACTCGGGGGAAAGCCCTCTAGACCAGAGGCATACAGAGAAGATGATCTTGACGCTAGACTTTTGATGGATGACGTTGGCTGGTGGCCACAGCATTGTATCCAGTTGTGCCTGTTTTTGGAAGTGGCATGGAAAAGAAACAGTTGAATGAGCTTTAGCCATCTCCTTCTCAACAAAAGGACTGGAATACACTGCATCTCTGAGGACCCACTAACAAATACATGGAATAAAACAACAGAGGAAAGATGCCTTGCATGTGGGCCCTGAAAGAGAGCTTTGTCACTAAGTGAGCCTGGATCCCCAGGGACATTTAATGCTCTAGGTGGCCTCTGCTATAAGAGGTTGGTATTGTGTGGAAGGAAGTGAAAAGGAAACAAACTTGAAGCTCATGGGAGGTACAGTTTGTTTAAATAATAGAAAGTAATTAGGCTGAAGACAAAAATCAGTGATGGCATTTTATAATTGCGATTAATTTAAAGGTTAATTTCCTTTGGCGCAAAAATCTTATTTAAAACATTTACCAGGAAAGGAAATTAGGATGTTACTATCAAGAGGCTTAGAGCACTTCTGGGAATCCATGTCTATTATCAATTGGAAATTAGGTTAGGTCTGTAGTAGGAATTTCAATTCAGTGGGAATTAAAATTAAAATTATATATATATAAGATAGGTGACACTCCAATCTTCAAACCAACAAGGTTGGGCTGGGGCAGACAGTGTGACATTTGCATTTGTTTGTTTGTTTGCAAGAATTAATTATAAATGTTTGTTTGCAAGAATTAATTATAAATGTTTCTAACAAAGGGGTCTAGTCTATACATGAGCAATCCCGACACAAAAAGAAAATTGGATATGGATTGCTGCCTTTGTAACTAATGAAGTTGATGTTGAAAGAATTCCCAGGAGTGGGGCTGCTGAATAATGGCACAGGTACACATCCATACTCCAACATCACTGAGTTAAAATGAGTAAGAACAGTACTTCAGTGGGCTCCAAACCTGCCAAGCCTACTCTTGTCTGAGGTCTGCATTGTTCATTACTCCGTTTTCCCAATGAGAACAGTCGGGCCTCAGGTTCCAGAATGCTGTAAGCAGTCATCTTTCTGTATCCAGGGGAGATTGGCTCCAGGATCCTCCAGGGATCTGTAGATGCTCAAATATCTTACATAACATGATGTGGTACTTGCACATAACTCTAGCATATTTTAAATCATCATTATAATGCCTAACACAGTGTAAGTGCCATATATAGTTGTTACATTGTATTTTTAGGAAATATTAACACCAAAAAATGTCTTCACACATTCAATACAGATGTTATCTTTTTCCTTAGTACTTTCAACCCATGTTTGCTTATGTCTATGAATGTGGAATATGTGGTGTGTGTGTGTGTGGGAGAGAGAGAGAGAGAGAGAGAGAGAGAGAGAGAGAGAGAGAGAGAGAGAGAGAGGAGAGTTCATTTTCCAGTAAATTTGCTTAATAACATCAGTGCATAATAATAACTTACATCTAAAAATAACTAAATTATGGATTTGCTCCTTTAATGCTGCCATCACTACCGCTGACGTGCAAACCAATCCCACAAATAAGGAATTATACAGAATCATAGAACTATGAACACTATTAGCAGTCCCGTGCTTTAATTCTCTGACTTTATAGTAGCAGAAAGGGACGCTGGGGTTGTCTTGCTAGAAGTAGAATAATCAAGGGAGGCAGAAGCGAGAAAGGAATTAGCATCTCTGGTTCTAAGTACCATTTCCTCTCACGGCACTCCGGGACTCCAGCGTTCTTCCAACAGCTGTTTATTAAACAGCCAGTCTGTGCACACTGCCAGGGATGAAGCAAGAAACAAACAGATACCACCTCTACCTTCACGATGCCTACAGCCCGGCATATAATTCCCAGGAGAAGAGAAGATGATAACAAGGCACAAGGAGCACCCAGGAAAGGAAAGCTGAGAGCACAATGGAATATAGTTCAAGAGGTTCTCATGTGCTTTGGAAGACAGGGGCATTATTCCCCCAAAGAAAATGACACTCCAGCTGAAATTAGAAGGATAAATCACAAAGACATACACAGTTGAATACAATTGAATAAAAATAGATATGTCTTAACAGAGAACTACATTAACTAAATTTCAGGTCCGTGTTGGCCAAAGGTCTACCGTAATCCACATGTTCATAATTTTACATGTTTTCAGTTATCCTGAAATAGCTAAATTGCTTTCTATGTGCCCAGAGACCAGTAAGAATGTTGCCATAACCACTTTCTGTTCTCTTTTCTGAAACTGTTACTACTGCCCTAATCAGATGATCAGTTTAGGCTCAGAAGCTTTTGTGATCTTCCTTTCTAGACCTTGCAAGATAATATAATTACATAAACATTATGAGGCACAAGGCGAGGAATATTTCTCTAATGGGTGATTATAGCATGCATATTTACATCATTTTCTCTAAATATACATACATTAATGTGCCCACGATCCTAATTAAAACTGCTGCATGTAAATGAGCTGTGCAATCTAAATATATCCCAATGTCAGCTGAGAAGATATGCCAAATCATGTCTAACTAACTTGTCCGTTACTTGCAATAACTGCTCCCTTCCATTTCTCTCTAAAAGGCATGTCATCTATAATTGAAAGCAATTCTAACAAGGGTGAACAAAACAAAGACTCAGGGATACAGTCAATCCAGATGGCAACCATGGAAGACGGAAACTGGCTTATCACCATCATTGTAGTCTCTGTGTGTGCTTCTCCACACTGATACAAAGTAGCAAAAAAAAAAAAAAAAGAAAAAGAAACTGGATTCATCATTTTCTGACACCTTAGTTTCTCCACTTCCTCTTAATCAGGTGCCTGAGGAACCTCGCCCCCCCCCACCCACCCACCCACCCACCATTCTCTTCTAAGTGCAGGCTGCACTTAGAGCACCTTCATTACTGTGGGAAGAAGCTTCGCTGAGACCACATACTGAGACTCTCCAGCTACTATAACTTCTTTCTCCTCACTCTCCTGCCTCCATCCTGAAGAAGAGTTCCCTCACTCTTGCTTTGGGGCTTTGTTGCACTGATTGTTTCTCTTGGTTTACACCTTCCTTCTCATCCTCTGCCTCCAGGGAGGGCAAAGGCAGGGTTGCTCTTGCAAGCACACTGGATGCCCACGCTCACATATACTTTCTTAATGCTTGGATTTGTAGCATTTGTGCCTGAGGAAGGGACAATGCAGTTTATCCATTTCTAATCATGGGTGCTTGCCCATCAGAGGAGAGTTACTAACCCTGGCTGCAAAGGCAAACTCAGCACATCTGGCTGAGCTGCTACAAAATAGTGGTTCATGCTTCTGATAGTGGCATGTCGCTGCATCTGCTCCCTATCTTTCCAGGCTCCTTAATGAAACACAACAAAATCATTGCTGTCAAGTGCTGACTCTGTGGTCCTCTTCCCTACCCTGTTGCATCCTTGAAGCCCTGACCAAATCTTAAAGGGACTGGTAAGCTTTTCTTACAGAGTGCTCTATCCACCACCATTTGACCTGCCACATAATCCAAGATGCTTGGCCCTCACTGTCTCTGTTCTTGCCCACTATTTCCTACACCCTTACCACAGATTCACAGGCCATTATTAAAATAGGATGGTCCCAGACTCTGCTAGTCCTTGATAATGGACAAGGTGATTTCCAAAAATACTCAAAATACAAAAATTCTGTCCCATACAGTTGCCTTTTAATAAATCTTGCTGCAGTGTGTCACACGCTATTTACTACTTAACTATTTGTTATTATAAAATGGTAGTTTTGATCAAGTAGGCATTAGAAGAGTCTCCACAGACCTGCCTCCGCACCCTGAGGCCTCTGCTGATGACATCCACGGTTAAGTCATTCCATATAAAACTTTAGTAAATTCAACTACAGAGCATGCTTCTTTGAGCCTTGTGTCCATTGACTCATCTGGCCTGAATCATTTGGAGTTCATCAAGAAATAGTGTAAATATGGATTTAAGGGATAATGTCAATCACTCCCCTTGATAAGTATTTTACTTTTAAAGCCAAAGATGGGATCCAACACCTATCCATTGTGAGTTTTTAATATATTACACAGATGGGATATCTGATACTCTCAATTCTTCAAAGCTAAAATTGTTTAGATATCCCCCAAAGGTGTCAATAGTACTATGTCTTAGGAATAATCAAGAGTCATCTATCTATGTGAACTTAAAAAGAGGGAATTCATGTTTTGTACTGTAAATCTAGCCAACTACACATGCATAGTGAGGTCATGGATGCTAGAGGGGCACCCAGAGGAATTCCACTTTCCCGAAACAATTTCATCCCTAATTGTATTCTAAATATTTATTCTTAAGCCCACAGATATGTATAGCTGTCATCCTCCAGCAAATAAGCCACTCTTTGCAGCACTTACAAACAATTGCAGAAAGTCACAACTAGTCTAAATGCAGAGAATCAGTTGTAGAGTTACCAACCCCAGTTGATACATTTACAACACATAAGGCTCAGGGAGCATTACAGAAAAGGGTTGGAAAGACTGAGAGAGACAGAGGCATAGGATGTCTGCTACAAGATAGTGTCTTATATATAGTGTCCATGTTATAGTGAATATAACATGGAATCTGCATCCGTGAAATCTCAACAAGTGTGTGTGTGTGTGTGTGTGTGTGTGTGTGTGTGTGTGTAGCAATAATAATCTTAAAACAAGAAATCATGAATATGAGAGGTGTCCATGGGAAGAGTTGGTGGGAGGGAGGGTAGAAATGGTCTAAAGTCAGTACTTATATATGATATTCTCCAAAGAAAGACTTAGTTATATTTTTAAAAAAATAAAATAAAGCTCCAAGGAAACATGACTTGCTTAGAGATGCCATAGTGTAGATAACTCTGCACACTCTGCACAGACCTTACCTTCCAAGGCCCCTGCTTTAGGCTCCCCCTCATCTTTCCTGGGACATTCCAACTGGTGCCTTTATTCATCCAAAGATACCAAAGATACCAACACTGAGCTTGTGGTCTCAGCAGAAAAACCATTAGATTTTTTAAAATTTTTATCTACAGTACTTCTCTCCTGAGAATTATCAGAAACAGACAACGGAAGGAACGTGGTTAAGTATGTGCACATTGTATTTGATTCTTCTTAGATATTTAGTAACAAAAGCTTCAACTGGTTTTTCAACCAACTTCTAGCAAAATACCCATTTTATTTATTATGATAGTTTTGTTCTTGTTTTTCATTTTCATTTATTAGCCTGTGACACTGGCTTACCATTTTAAAAAACTCTGCATCTGATGCAACTAAGAAGGACATGAAAAATAAGATCCCGAGACCCTGAGAAGATAGATCTGCTTGAAGAACAAGTTAGAAAGTAAGGCACCTGCTGCCAGTTAATGAGTCTCATTCCATCCAACATGTGCTCTGCTTGTCAGAAGTTTTCTCGGCATAACACTTCAGTGACCTTTCAGATAGCAAGATCATGTGTCACTATAGGAACTGTATTTTTCTAATCAGAATTTAAAAGAGATAGAGTGAGAGAGAGACAGAGACAGAGACACAGAGAGAGACAGAGACAGAGACACAGAGAGAAAATGGAAGGAAGGAGGGAGGGAGGGAGAAAGAAAGAGAAAGGGGAGAGGGGGAGTTCAAAATTTATTCAGGGATTTTAGCCCAGACTGAACACCTCAAGTTCATACAATCAGTTTGAATTACTGCCACCAAGTAAGACTTGAGTGGGAGAGAGACTGTTATTCTGAGTTTGGCCTGTGGTTAATTGTGCTGTAAATTCCTACTGTGCACCTGGTTGTAAGTACCCTTGAAATTCATACCTGCAGAGATGATGGATAGGCACTCTGTTTTCATAGGCCCACACATATGCTTTAATGACTTTCAGGGTGTCCTCCCAAATATTTAGGCTTCACTTTCAGTAGGCTGCCTTTCATGATCCTCTCCAGCTCTGTCTCCACAAAAGAATATGTTGATTAGTGGTTTTGTCATTAATAACAAAGGGACAATTTTATGTTACACTACCTTGCTGCCAACATGTATTTAAAAGGCAGTTTGCTGGACTAAGTATTCATGATTTAATTTAAATAAAAGGAGGGCTTGCTGCAGGGAATAGATTTTAGCAAAGAATATTTATTCAAGAAGCATTTTTCTCTTCTTGGATAGTTTTTCAATTCTGCTATTATTAATGTTATTAAATGGCGATTATTAAATAGGTATGGTGCTTTTCTAATTTAGCACAATTGCACTCGCTCTGCCCTCATACATCAGTATATACAAGCACACCCTCATCACAGGTAGGAAAACTAAGGCCCCAAGAAACATCACAGAGCTTGAAATAAAAGTCGCATTCCTAGAAGGTCTTTGGAAAGGACAGATGGACAGATGTTCCTGGTGTCTCTCCTGTAGTGAAGGATTCATGAGCATGCAAATGAACACATTCATTGAATTTTGTATATTAATTATATGTAGTTTTTGTATATTTGTATGTCTTCATAAATCCATTGAAAAAGTTGTCTCCACAAACTAAGCACAAATACATCCAACACTACAGGTTAAATAAGTACGAATTTTATTTTGAAACCTTCTGTCCAGTTCTGTGTCTCTCCTTAGAGTCCTGTAAACATTCAGTCAGAATAATGTTTTTTTTTCCCACAAATCATCACTATATGAAATACTGGGGTAGCATCCAGCAGCAAATGATCCTCTCACCCTTAACATGCTAACACTAAAGAATGGCCCAACATCCTTCTTTCTCCTGTGCCTCTTAGCCAAAGAAGATGAAGTGACAACCTCTTCTTGATAGAATTCAAAAAGTTTATTTTGTTTGTATCTAAACAATGTTCTTTTATTATTGTTCAAAGCCTTATAGAGGAAAAGATAAAAGCCCTCAGTCAAATACTGCTTGAAATTTTGCTATCATCTTCCATGTACTGATCAATTGCCTAATTTTGCTTTGTAGCCTAGAGTATATACAATCTATCCAGGAAAGATGAATTGAGTGTCTCCCACAAGCCAAATATTGTTGTTTCTAAGCTACTGAAGTAAAAAAGCACAGGACAGTAAATCTCATACAGCTTACATTACAGACATAGAGACAATCACAAAGAAACAAGTAGAGTCATAATTTGTCAGGCAGCGATAGTTAAAATGAAGCAAAGCTGAATAAGATGGAAATTCATCTCTCCAATCTCTTGCTTTACAATTATAGATGGATTGCCCTTTTCCTAACCTGACATTTGGCTGTATCCCTTTTAATTTAAATACAGTATTTCCTAAAGGAAGCCAATGGCTAGCTTCCTGTTGGTATTTGCTTTGGTTCTATGGAACACACCAATGTTACACTAGTCAAACAGACCCTCTTCCATTCGAAGAGTTAATACAGCCTGCATTTTCTACCTCTTTGTCAATGACTCTAGCACCAATGACATCTTTCCCTCCACACACCCCTAACTTTGCTTCAGGCCTCAGGAATTCTGTCTTTCATGTTTTGGGGCTAATGATTAATAGACATTATGCCAAGTTGCTATACAGAATCACTTCGAAAACCCTCACTGTAATCATAATCATAAAAGACACTGCTGATAATACAGACAAGTCTCGTAAGAAAGGGCTGCTTGTATGCTTATTTAGTGTCCAGCAAAAGCAAGGACAGGACCTGAGCCTTGAATTATGTTGCCTCATCGCCTTGTATATATTACAATGAACAACGACACTTCATTAATAACTCACTGGTAAATACAAGTGAAGTGTTTCCATGTCAGTTACTATTGACATCAGAATCTTCCTAGATTATTAGATTGGAGATCGGATGAAGATAAAAGTGAATTTTATTGGAGAGACAGTATTGTAGTATTTTTATGGGGGGGGGGGGTGTTCTTCTCTGTTACAGCCTATATAGCTCCCAAATAAAAGACACAGAAACCTTGTAATTTTTTTTTTTGAAACCTCGTATTTTTACTAACAAACTCTCAGCACTAAGCTGGGCAGGTTCTGAGCTGTTATAACCCAGCTAGGGTATTGATAACCAGATAAATGCCCCATCACTTGCCAACTGAGTCTTGCTCTGCCTCATGTGCATCCTCAATGTGAGCTGCTTTTGGCCATGTGCTCACAGTCCATCCTGTCTCGTGGGGAGCCCCTTCTTCCTCGACCTGTTTCCTTCTCCTTGTGGTCCTACCTGAGACCCCCTACTGGATCTCAAGTTCTACCTTTCTCCCCTGCCTAGTCAGAGGCTCTATCCAGCCTTTTATTGACCAATCAGAGATTATTGGGGAGCATTCTTCACATTGCATTGCTCAACGCAATGCCCATGTCCAGACTGCAACCTGATCGTGGGGCCCAGAACTCAGGATCTGAATACACGGTGCACAAGACCAACCTCAACAGGACAGAGTAAAGGTACTGAAAAATGAATAGTAAAAAAGGCATCCACAACTAGTGTGTAACTCAAAGCACTCGAAGATTGTGTTTGATGAGTACTATAGAAGGAAAACAAAAAGCTGAAGGTTTTGGTTTCAATACAAAAATGTATTTGGTTCCTTTTATCACTTTTAGAACCCTTAGAGGGACTTACAAGATCGGGATGAATGAGGAACAGTCATCGGGTTCCTGCACTTGTAGGAAGAAAACAAAATGCTGAGCTTCTAGCTCCATCCTCAGCTGTTCACTGCCTCAAGCAAAAACCTGGCACTATTTGTAAAGACAGCTATTACTGCTCACCTGAGTAATATTGTAAAGATAAATGATAAAACCTGAGAAGGTCTGAGCAACTATTCAGCATTTCACAATTGTCAAGGATTTGTTTGTCTTTTTCTTTCAAGCACTGAGGAGTGTTCTCATTGATAAAAAGTAATGCTTTTCCTTTTTAAATGCCGAGATAATTTATGATCCAAACATTTAGCTGCTGTCACAATTACATGGAAAGGATGAGTTACATATTTTATACCATCATTTAAGGCAAGTTATGATTTAGCCTCTATATGATATTTGTTCAATATAATTGTTATAGTCAAGGTGAGGAGGTTATAGACTACAACACATATAAAGCCCAATTAGAGCCCTTTATTTAAAGCCAGCCACCAAGAGTAGGTTAATGCTACAGGAATACTATTAGTACTAACACTCAGGGTTGCAGCATTTATAAAGGCAAAAGCCACAATGATGTCATTGTCAGGTATAGCTCAGGAGAACCTGAAAAACGTTTGCTACTTAAGTATATATTTTTGGGTTGTGCATTTGGGCCGTGCATGCATTACAAGTGAGTGTAAGTGTTCGGGGGATAGGAGCTGAAAAACACCTGAAGAAGACACAGAATGGATTAGACTAAGAGCAGGGCAAGATGGCAGTACCTTGTTCACTTGTGTAATTATATCAAAGACATTTAAAATAGCTCAATGTGCCATTAAAGATACTTTTTCTACTTTAGTCTAATTTTTTTTCAATTTTTTTTATTTTTGAGGTTATAATATAATTACATCATTCATCCTACTTTGCTCCCTTCAAACACTCTCATTCCACCTACCCCCTAACTACCTCAGTCCTTGGAGACCAGGGAAATGGAAGGAAAGAACTGAATCCATAAAACTGTCCTGTGACCTCTGTATGTGCACAGATTCACACACACACGCACACGCACACATGCATGCAAAACAGCAAAATTTGAGACACAAAGATCAGTTGCCACAGGAGCTAAGAAAGAAGCATATCAAAGGGAGCACAGGGACATCTTTACACAAAAGGGCAATTTTTGATACTATACTGATAGACACAGACCATATATATTTGTCAAGCCCAAT
This sequence comes from Uromys caudimaculatus, assembly GCA_028551405.1. Lineage (NCBI taxonomy): Eukaryota > Metazoa > Chordata > Mammalia > Rodentia > Muridae > Uromys > Uromys caudimaculatus. The sequence continues at coordinate 2,533,527 of CM052717.1, read as the reverse complement.
ATACCATACAAGACCAAGAGTGAATCCTAGAGGAAACCATTAACTTCTGGTGATAGTGATGCAGCAATACAGGATAATCAGTTGTAACTAATATACAGCTCTGATGAGGAACATTAATATTGGGGAAAGGTGTGTATGTGACTATGGTAGAAGATCACTATAAGGAGCCCTCCACCTTTTGCTAAGTTTTGCTGTGAGCTAAATATCACATGACAGAAGAATAGCCTTTGTGAAGAGATTTCCTCATTGCATAGACAAAATGGGCTCACCATTACTTCATGATTTGCCAGACTTGCTATCTGCACCACCACCCTAGGGTATTAACAAGAGAACCAAAGGAAGACAAAGAAAGACAATAGAAGAAGCTACTGGAAAAATGAAGGTTGCTGACTGAATCCTACTTAGACTGTATTTCCCTGCCTTTCTCTTCCCTGTCATCTCTTTTGTAGGCATTCCTTTTATAGTTTTCGCCTCGTATCTCACCACAAAACCTCAATATGCGCACCTGAAATCGAGTCAGCAAAGTGTAGCTTTTTCACAGACCTCTACTTCTGTCCCCAGTTCTATTGCTGTTACTGTTTGCTTGCTTGCTTGGTTTGCCAAAGCTTGGTATTCTAAAGTAAGCAGTTGTTATGCTATAATCCCAGCCAGCACTTGGGAGGTGGAGGTAGGTATATCTCTTAATTCAAGGCCAGCCTGGTCTACAAGGCAAGTTCCAGGACAATCAGGGCTACATAAAGAAACCCTGACTAGAGGACGGGAGGAAGATCTTGAAGGTTCACTACTCAGACAGGAATGGGTTAGTTGGGGAATTATCTATTTTCTTTGATGTCAGAGACCAACTGAGCTAGGAACACTCAGTACTGAGCCGACTCAATAGCTGAGGTCTATAATCAGGTAGAGGCATTTTCTCTCACATGTCAAGAAGTGAACAACAAACAGTTATGGGCTAGGACCACAGCTAGACAATGGTTAAATATGTTAGTACTGATCAGTTTCTCTGTCTGTACTAGTTTGGGCTTCCTCATAATATGGTGGCTGTATCAAGAGAGATCCTGTCAAAGGAAAAAAACAGGAAAATAAATGACCCTTAATGAACTATCTTAGAAACAGCATAGCATCCTTGCTGCAAGCCTCAAACATGCCACAAAGCCTCTATCCAGGTTTGAGAGGAAATAATAATCAGAGGTCCAAACCATGGCATGGGAAGAGGGGCCAATATTACTTTGTAAGAACATTTGGAATAGGCAATATTCTTGCAGCCATTTTGGAAAATTTCATTCTTATTGTATCTTACTGGGTCTTTCACTTAATATCTTCATATACAACTCATTTGAGTGATTGGTTAGACTTTGTTCCACACCTAACTTCTTATTGTATTAAATTATAAACCACAAGGTGGAATGGTAAGCATAACCATGTTGAGTTAATTTACATAATATTCAACCAGTACTCTGTACCTCAGAATACATAATATTAGTAGTAATGTTGCAACTCTGGACAATACATGGAATTGGTCCATGATGATTAGTTTTATGTTATAACATTTGAAATGTGCTCCAAAAATGTCCCACATTAACCAAAAAATCATACTCCATCTTTGGTGAGCAAGAGACAATTGGATTTAATGAGTCCAATTAAGTCTTTGTTGCTTGAGAAATGTACATAATCTCTTCCAAGAAATATAGAGAACATAATTGAATCTCACAGTTGAAGAAAGAAAATCACTACCTTGAAGAAACTATTTTTTCTTCTCTTTCATCATTAGTCAGTTTTAGTTTATTTAATTATTTTAAAGTTTATATTAGTAATTTGTGGAGGCCTTGATCACTCATTTCTATCTATTCTGTAAAGTTAACTAACAGATGCAACTGTCCTTTTTCAGTTGATTTCATAGGTGGCTTTGATTCTTATGGATATCAAGGGCCTCAGAAGACATCTCACTTACAACTACAACCAATGTACATGTAAGTACTTGACTTTAAAGGTATTTTTCTGGGGTATGAACAGGTAGTCAAGTAAATGTATCATGGCACAAAAAACAAATGCATGCAATTTTCCCTTGATTGCATATTTCTGTTTTCTACTATTAATATTGTTTTGAGTAGGATGAATCTGAAAACATTTTCTTTGTGATTTAAAAAAAAAATGACTTATCAAAAAAGGCTGTCTTTAAAGTTTTCTTTAGTCTTAAGTATCATCTACATGGCTCAAAAGCCTCTAGTGTATAACAATTCTTTGAACTACCCAAAATGTATATAGTTTGAAATTTTTCTAACAGTTTAGGTAGTTATGTATAACTATATAAAATTTACTCTCTGGCTGCCCCAGTATAGTCCCAATTGATGCTGGTTGTATTCATATCATTGTTATCAGCTCCTCAAAATAGTCTTGGGCATTCACCTGGATGACAAATGCTCATTCACTCTAGTAATGGCTACACACTCAAAAAAAAAAAAAAAAAAAAAAACTCTGAGCCATACTTTATCAATGTGAAAGTCAAAATGAAACAGGAACATTGGAACTGAGACAATCAGACCCTTAACTGTAGCACTCAAGAGCAAAGACAAGCAACCAGAGCCTGATTTTTATATCTGTGTCTAGGCAAATTCCCTTGGATAACAACTGATAGCAAATTCTATATCTCAGCATCAAGTGATATGCTGAATTGCAAGAGAAGATCAAAATAGAAAGTAAGCTTCCAATTCATTTTAAAATGTGAACTTCTCTTTGAAGATATGTGTTTGTTGTCGTTGTCCTCCACCATTAAGTCATTTACCTTTTGATTCCTTCAGCATATAGGATAATGAGTGGAGTTTGGGGATATTTCTACTCCAAACAGATTAATCTTTAGATACCTTTCATTAGGTTCTCTTTTAAAAGAGAATGAGGTATGCATTATGCTTGACTTTTTCTGTGTCACCTGTAGTTTTCTGCAAGTGTTTGAATAGCACCACTCATTAAAAACAAAATGGTATTTGTTCAGAAATCCAGCAGTCTACATGCCATTCAAAGCATTTCCCCTCCAAACAGATTACACATTCTTCCTCTACATCCAACACTGCCTATTTCAAGCATCCATGTTCAACCATTCAGTTTTCCAGTTTCATTATTTCAGGACTTTTTCCCCATCCTACACATGGCTGCCAAATTAATATTCCTAAAGTCCTCAGTGACCTTTTCACTTTCCTTTCCAAAAGGAAGCAATGATTCCTTGAGCTCCTCATCACAGCCTTGTAAGAATACGTTGACCTAGGCATGGTGTTTTATTGAAATACTCTCCCTTCAGCTTTTAGTAGCTTTTGTGCCTCAGCTATAAGCAAGTGATGCTACATAGTCCTAGGAACACACAGTCCTGGAGTAGAATGTTTGTGTTCTCCAAAAATAAAATATATTTTCCCCACTCCTCATGTTTTTTTCTCCTGAATGTGTGTATGTGTGTGTGTGTGTGTGTGTGTGTGTGTATCAAACATCGTTTCCAACCAAGTATTTGCAATTCTAATGTTAATATTTGGACAAGAATTTTAAAAAGACATCTTCATTAAGAACTAAATTCCCACCCAGCAGTGGTGGCACATACGTTTAATCCCAGCACTTGGGAGGCAGAGGCAGGTGGATTTCTGAGTTTGAGTCTAGCCTGATCTACAGAGGGAGTTCCAGGACAGCCAGGGCTACACAGAGAAAACCTGTCTCGGAAAAAAAAAGAAAAAAGAAAAAAGAAAAAAAAGAACTAAATTCCCTAAGAACAAAACTTTCCCTAATTTTCTCAAACAGAAACCTTTACATATCAAATAAACATAATCAGATATTGTTGTGCCCACCAATGCCTGAGAACAGCACAATTGCATGACAGTGTTTACATCTCATTGCTCACGAGATGCTGACCATCTAAAAGGACCCACATGGTACATGAGAAATGACTAATCAGACTTCTGCTTTGACCTCTTCTGTAGAACATCCCATAGAAAACACTGGACCACAAAATTCTGTGCTTTTTAGTTTTGTTTTTTGTTTGTTTGTTTTGTTTTGTTTTTGAGGAAACTGACTCTAGAAACAGGAAAACAGAACTCACCCAGCTGGCTAGTGGTGCACCTGAGAGCACCATCTCCTTTTCCTGACCCTTGTTTGATGGTCTCTTCAATTTCTTAAATAGACTGTGAGCCAGCCTGGCATTGCCATTCCTGGCTTTATTTCACTCTATTGCAGAGCTGATTTGGCTGTTACATTTCCATACACGCCCCCATCCTGACCCCATCTCCCTTATCTCCTTTTGACTTTACACTATACACTGTTGAATGAGGAGGTTTACAACTATACAACTTTCAAAATCCATCCTCCGAAAGCCACTGCCTAGCGGGATCATGTGAAAAGCCAAACTGTGATTCATCCCAGCTAAGAGGCAGAGCCCCAAGCCAGTCCTCTGTCTTTGTCATTTGGAGTATACCTTTCCTGTCAACTTGCCATAAATATGTCTTGTAAAGTAAGAGTAATTTAACATTGTGGGCCAATTCAAGCATCCTAGCAATATTATATAGCCACTGGAAATAAAAGCTGTTCTTTTGAAAGAAAGCAAATGCTAAAAAGCAATGTGCAGCTTTAGCTATGGGATTGCTGCTACATCCAACCAATCTGTCTCCTGGATCCTAGGCAAAGTTATGAAGTCGCTGCCAGCAAGGACACACAATTACAGCCAATGGTTATATACCATCCTCTTTACTGGTAGTTCAATTGTGCGTGTGTTTTCTTAGTTTATAATTCTTCAGGTATACAATCATATAAAAGGAAGGCTCTCTCTCTCTCTCTCTCTCTCTCACTCACTCTCTCTCTCTGCCTAGAGCTGGTCTCATAATATACAAAATAAATTGATAGCTATCAGAAATTCTCATGTCATCTCATTAACTTTCTAAAAAAGTAATTTTTTTATCCCAACTGACCTATTCGTGGCACATATAGACATGATGGTGTCCCCTTCTGAATAATACAAATGCCTTATGTTCTACTAGACAGTATGCAAAACCACTGCATCATTTTTGGCAGCCAATGGCAGTACATGCTCATTTTCATCTGCTCCCTAGATGATCACAGGTGACTTCTGTCAGGGACATGGCATTGAGGGATAAAGGGGAGGAAGAAACTGTTGAAAACCCAATTTGAGATCCTGCTCTCTCTTTTTCCCCCCAATCTTTTTGAGGTTTTTGGGTTTTTTTTTCCCATTTTGCTCTTATACTTAGAGAAGTGTTGGGGGGGCAGCAATAGGCATCTAGCATTCTTTCTTGATTAAAAGTACCTTTTCTCTCTCTTAGGTCAAAATAACACAGATGGCTTCTGTCTGTCAGCCCATGGACTTCTCAAATGACTTGTGCAGTGGCCTCTTGCCTTTTATGAAGCTGGAGAAGCAAATGAATTTAAATACACATACATGTTATCAGACCAAACAGGAAGTTTCTACATAGACACACGAGTGAAAACACACACACACACACACACACACACACACACACACACACACACACACACACCATTGTCGTTATCATGCACATGTCAACTACATTGGACCTCTTCTTTCGGACTGAAACTGATAAATATGCAGGACACACCCATCCTGGATTTCCTTAATACAGGCTCCCTTCTCCCAGGCCTTTGAAGGTGGAAAAGGAGCTGTGTGGGTGTCCTCTGCAGGCCCCTACTTAACCCTCTGCAGCCCAGCCGGTTGGCTCTTTGAGGTGCCAAGTTAACCCAGGCACACGAGCTTGGAACCCTGTTCTCTGCACTCAATCCCATACTTCTTGACTGAACCACAGCTACTTTAATTGCAAAAACCAGTCAGACAGAACACGCCGTGATGACCTTGTACCAAATGCAAAAAAAAAAACAAACCGGCAGGTCGTTTGCCCTAAAGGCTATACCGTACAAACTTGCCTTAAACCACCTGCGTTGTGTGCCCGAGACTCTCAGTGCAGACGTCCCCCAGTCACTTCCTTTAGGCGAACACACTGCTATTAATTCCGGACAATTTTGACTCTGTCTCACATCAAGGGGTAAGACTGAACCACTCAGCAGCTCCGGTGTGTCTGTAAGAAAATGATGTTTTACTACTGAGCCTCTTCAGTGGCCACAAAGAGACAAAGAACCAACAGCAACAGTAACTGTCATCTTTGTGTCTCTTAAACATGGTCTTCTGATGGTAGACCAAAGTAAAATGTATTAATCTACTAAACTCATTAATCTACTGGAAGCAGAAATGGCTTAACTGGTTGGTTTTCTTTCTTGCACTTTCAGTGCTTTTCTAAGTCTCTACAAATGGCTTTTCCTAACACAGGAAACAGTTGTGGATTTCTATGACAGAGGCCAACTAACTATGTATTAGCTATGTTTACTCTTTTATATCTAATTCAAATCCAAGACCCAATGTAGGTGAACTTTCTTTTCTAACTTCAGCGTACGAGATTATTTTTGGGGTGGGTGGGAGGGGAGCAATAGTTAACTTAGTGAAATCTTTGAGATCTCTTTGTGGTATTTGGGGGATCTGTTGTGTGTTAGACTGTATTCCAATTCTCCTGTATTAGTGTGGCAGAAAAAAAAAAAAAAAAAAAAAAAAAAAAAAAAAAAAACCTGTGCTGTTGACGTAGTTGGCAATGAGATACCTTTGGAGACAATAGTAGGTCAATGTGTTTATGGGATATTCTGAACTCCTAGGCAATTAAGTTCTATATTTTCAAGCGCTCTTTGGTTTTCATTAGTGGAAGACATAATTAGCTCAAGCTTATCAGTAACACAGATGGGTCATGCTTTTCTTGGATCTACTTGAGACACTAAAATCAAGTTTTCTTTAGCACATCACCTTCATGTGCAGTGAAATTCAGACTAAGAAGTTAGACGTTGGCATGGATCCACTCCTTTTCTTTTGGTACTTATGGTTTTGTTTACTGGGTTAGCCCTTTTTTTTTTTTTTTTTTTTTTTTTTGCATTAACCCATTCAGATCTCCATTAAGACAGGCCAGTTGCTGTCTTTGCAAAGATGTTTGCAACACAGGCCTATTTAAAACCGATGAAGGAATTTAAAATGCCCATTGGAGCATAAACCACGTGCACAAAAAGGTTTCAACACTCACACTTGAGTTTTCCCAGTGGCTTGTATATGTCGCTCCATACCTACATGTATGAAACAGACAGTTGCAAACATGTCAGTGAAACCTCATATGGTGTCTTTATAGTGATATGCATGTTTAATGTTTGAGGAACTAGTCGCCAATGTACTGTCCTTTTATTCTTAAAATATAAATACTATACATGCCAGAAGCTATTCTAATGTGACTATTGAAATGAGGTTTCACTGCATTGCTCCTGGGATGGGATTCCACCTCGTGGTACATGAGTAGGGAGGGCGTAAAATAAGCCGTCATGTTTCTTTTTAAGTTGCAGCCGACTCTCCACCAAGTCACTCTATCATCACCACCAAATTTTTCAGAAACAGTTGTTGACTACTCAAGAGTAGTCGGTGGGCAGGCCTTTTTAGGAGCAGTAAGCACAGTAGTGTGATTCTAGCTGGGAGACATCAAAGCTGTACAGCTGTATCCTCCTCAAAACCTGGTGAAGAATGCTATTTTTCTAGGCTGAGCTTTTGTTATAAACCTAATATTCTGAAAGCAAGAGTTAACTATCCTGATCTGTCTTTTTTTTCCTCCTCCTGCATTTGTTAATTCTGAATGTATTTTTAACAGAGTGATTTTTTTGACTTTACTAGTGTAATTTGCATTTTAAAAATAAATGGAAAAACAATTAAGTTTCTGAGCCGTCCCTGAAAGACCCTGCTTCTTCTCCCCGGTGTGTTGTGATTATGTCACTGACAGTGAAACCCTAGTAGCCCTGTATGCTGCTGCTGCTAATGTTCTATGCAATCCATGGAGTGGTCAGCCATGAAGAAGAACTGCCAGGCCTAGCACTGTTCTAACTCAGCTATATGTAACATCTGCTTCCATTCTGGCAACACTGGGATCCCACTTAGACTACCTGCAACAGGCTTGCTATCACCTGAGGAACGATTTTCCTATCTTCTACAACTTTAGCTTTAAAAGGCACCAGACTAAAAGATATATAAAATTGGTTTGGGTTCAAAAAGATGGCTCAGCAGTTAAGATCATTGGCTGCTCTTCCAGAGGACCCAAGGGTGATTCCCATTCATCACTCACTGGCAATTCACGACCTTTTTAAGTCTAGTCCGGGGGATTCATTGCCTGTCTTCTGACCTTCACGGGCAGTAGGCACAAAAGTGGTGTATAGATATACATGAAGGCAAAACATCCATACCCATAAAATAAAATAATAATTTAAAAAATCCATTTGGTTAATTTACAAGAGGGGATTTTAAATTTAAATTTAAAATATTCATATATGTGCTTGTAATGGCGCATGTGCCCGGGGGAGGGGACGGGGTGCACATGCAGGTACATGTCTGTGGAGGTCAAAGGTCAGTTCTCTTGCTTAATGAGGTAGAGTCTCTCACTTAGACCTGGGGGATCACTAATTAGGCGGGCTGGCTAGTGAGCCCCAGAAATCCACCTATCACTGCTTCTCGGGTACTAAAATCACAAGGAAGTCAGAGCTCAAGCCCAGGCCCACATGCTTGTCTGGCAACATTTTGCCACCTGAGCTATTGCTCCAGCTCCCATACTATTGTGAATGAAATAATTTAAAGACTTGCCTGATTGCCCCTTTAATAACATAAGCTGTTGTTGATACTGTTAGGATGTGGAATGTCCTTCATCGGAAGACAGCTGTATGGAAACAGCGAAGACAAACAGAAAAGACAAGCCCCTATTTATTGCCCGTAATTATACCTGATGCTCACTGTAAGCATGGACAAATAAACAGTAGCTAGCACAGGCTAACTGGGGCTCAGGCTACTGCTGATGTATGTTCCTCGAACTGTACACAGACACATACCAGCTGCCACAAATCAAAATTCCAACACTGCAATCAAAGGGCTTAGAAGCTGTGCTGTATACCAAGAGGCTGGAGATGCGGACTTTCAGTGGTTACATGGTAGGAACCAAATGTCCGGGTAGTGTTCACCAAAGCCTGCGAGGATCGCTTCCAGGGTGCTTCTTTATTGATGATAAAGTCAAAGGTACACAGCATCTCCATTGCCTCAAAAGGGACTAAATGGACGGGTCAGCATTACAGAGACACACACATAGACCCCAAGGAAAATGTTATTCAGGAAGTCTCACTTAAATAAGGTATAAGATGTGTAAATAGCAAATATAACTAAGGCTACACTTGGTACGCGTTTAACACATAACAGCAGATACAGTGAGGCATGTAGCCGATGTTCCAAGCCGATGCAATGACTGCAGAATTTTAGTTTGGAAATACAAACTATTTCTAAATAATTTGCATTTAAAACTTACCTCTGAAATCCATAATCATTCAGTATAGAGACCAAAAAATTTAAAAAAAAACACTACCATATACTTACTCTGGAAATGTAAATAATTCCCCCATTCCACAGAAACTTCCTCTGTGCACTTGGATCAGCACACAAACTCAACTCTATCAGCTGACTGTGGATTGTGTAAACTCAAATGACTTAAGAATTTTTTTAAAAGCCCCTAAGACAGTGTTAAATTATAAAATGCTTCTGAGCTATTGTATATTAGGCTTGACATAGTTTTGATATTAAAGCTTATTTCATTCTACTACAGTTCTTTCAAAAACCAATAACCCATACCCAGATGTAAACATGGATGTATGATATGTCCTTCTGTATTACCCTACCAATTATATTCAGTTTTATGGTAAGGTTTCCAATGGTTGCATTTATCATACACTTTTGAATAAGTAAATTAGAGAGATTAAGACTACTTAAATGGGCTAGAGTGATGGCTCAGTGGTTAAGAGCACTGGCTGCCCATCCATAGATCCTGAGTTCAATTCCCAGCAACCACATGGTGGCTCACAACCACCTGTAATGGTATCTGATGCCCTCTACTGGTGCTGTCTGAAGACATCTACAGTGTACTCACATACATAAAATAAATAAATCTTTTTTTAAAAAAAGACTACTTAAACATGGCTGATTCTCTCACATTATTACATATGCTTTCCCAAGAAAGAAAAGAACTGTAGGGTCACTATGTGATATCCAGTGTAAAATGATATCCATGGTATGTTAGGACGCTAAAACAGTTGTTCTTGATGGCTATGAAGGAAGGCTATCTCAAATATTTGTATGTCCTATGCCATTTAATTTAGAAATTTAATTGAGAAATTGAACAAGATAATATATGCTAAGAACATATTTATCACTGAAATCTTCTAAACCTTTATGAGTTTTGAAAGCAAATAACAACAAAGAAAATGGAGAGAAGCTCCTCCTAAAACAAGTAAAGTTAGGTACATTCTGTATTCTACAGGATTATAGTAACATCGTTGTTTAATCATTAAAGATTAAAAATAATGAGCTTAAGGTTTGGATGGATAGTGAAGGGTGATAATTATGTGATAAATTCAGAGAGCATTCCACATGTTGATTCTGTTACTCCAGCTAAATAATTATTAAAATTAATGTAAATCTTTCCCATAATGAGATTTCCTTAATAATATGGCACCTTGATATTAAAATAAGTATTTTGGTGGCTGATCATTCTGCCTTCGCATGAATTTAAACTGTAGCAGTGATGGAATAAAACAGCTCCCAAAAAAGATTACAAATTTATGCTGAGTTTAGCATGAGTGATGCTGTCACTTCAAGCTTGATGGACTGATTCAATTAATCAGTCAGTCTTTCCGAAGAGTCCTTCGGGGAGTTACTTAGCAGAGGCACACCCTGTGTATTCCCTTCCAGGAGCCTGTCATTTTTCTTCATTATTCTTCTAGTTTTACTCATTATACCTTTGGGTGGATATGCTGATCTCCATGTGAAAAAGGTTTTGCACACAGGTGTCCAGACATAAATCTTCCAAGCTTCAAACTAGAGACCACCAAAACACCTGAGCCTCTAGTTGTTCTCTCAGGAAGATGCTCACAGGATAACATCAAACAAATAAGTGAACACTGACTTAATAAATTGTTAATCAATAGAAAAGGCACCAATTGAGGGAAGGTTGTAAAAATATCTCATTCATAAAGATAGTTACGATGTCCACATGCAGAAAAGAACCTCATACCCTTTCGTGGGAATCTAAGTTAGTTAGATAGTATGGAAATATTTTTAATTAAAATGGAGCAATCTAATTTCTGGGTTTATACACAATGAAAAATAAAAGGAATATGTGAAGAGATCTCTGTATTAAATATGTTATTACATCATTCACAATATGAAATCAACCCATATATCCATGAATAGGTAAATGCACAAAGAAAATAGGGCACTTATACTAATGGAATGATATTCAGCTCTTTTAAAAAGATAAAGCTCTGTCCTTTGTAGCAAAGTGGATGAATCTGGAAGACATTATCGTTAATCCAAATAAACAAGGCACAGAAAGACAGACAATGCATAGTCTTACTCATATGAGTAAAAAGTAAAAAGGAAGTGATAGTCAGAGGAAAAGGGAAACAGAAACAATATGGAAGGGATTGGAGAGAGAAAAAAACAGGATCAAAATATAATGTATGAAAAAAATTGCAATAAAAATTTCAGTTAGGAAGATAAAGTTAAGAAATAAATTATACAAATAGCAGCAATAATGATAACTTGGAATTATACTAGTATCCTAGTATTATAGGATATAATGATCACATAGAACTATGATAATATCCAAGTAGTATAGGCTATGATATTATATAAGTATTTTAGACTCGGATGATAAGATGGAGCTATAATAGTATACAAGAATTATAAACTTGAATATTACTCAGACAGTAGATGTTAAATGTCCTCACTACATACAAATAAGTGTGTTGGAAAATGAACATATTAGTGACTTGAATTAGCCACTGTACAATGCCTATATCATATACAGCATAATTTTGTATAAACATATACAAATTCTAGCAATTAAATATTAATGCAGCTGGAGAGGTGGCTCAGTGTATAAAATGTTTTCCATGTAAGAATGAGGGTCAAAGTACAGGTCCCTTGTACTACATAAAATTCATTTGTCATCCCAATGCTAGTGAGGCTAAGACAAGAGACCCTTGAGGAAATCTGGCTACCTAGACAGACTGCACTGGATCCATGTTCACTGAAAGACCTTGCCTCAACGAAGTGGAGAGTCATTGAGGAAACCATCCAAAGTCAACTTCTGGCCTCATTCTTTCATGCACCCACAAATGTATTCATATTCTCTCTCTCTCTCTCTCTCTCTCTCTCTCTCTCTCTCTCTCTCTCTCTCTCTCTGTCTCTCTCTCTCATACTCACAAACATACACACACATGCTCACATACATGCCACACAAGCATTCACATACAAAAATATTACTTAATTTAAATAATACACAAAGAGAACCTCATTGCTAAATCTTGTAAGCACCTATGGCTACTTAACTTACAGGGCCCAAATACTAATAAAGATGTGAAATTCTTTCAAGGATTAGGTAAATGTCTAAAGCAGTAGTTCTCAACCTTCCTAAGGCTGCAACCCCATAATTTCTCATGTTGTGGTGACCCCCAACAATAAAATTATTTTCATTACTACTTCATAACTTCATTTTTGCTACTGTTATGAATTATAAATATCAGATATACAAAATATGTGCCCCCCTAGGGGTCACAAGTCACAATTTGAGAATTTGTTGTCATTTATATTCTAGAGAATTGCCTAAGCCATTAAGAACGGGTGTTATGTTGTGTATCAACCGGCCAGACCCACCAGAGCTCCTGGGGACTGGACCACCAACAAAAGAGTACACATTGAGGGACCCATGGCTCCAGCCAAATATGTGGCAGAGGATGGCTTTGTTGGACATCAGTGGGAGGAGAGGCCCTTGGGCCTGAGGATGTTTGATGCCCCAGTGTAAGGGAATGCCGGGGCTGGAAGACGGGAATGAGTGGGTGGGTGGGGGAGCACCCTAATAGAGGCAGGGGGAGGGGGGATGGGACAGAGGGGTTCTGAAGGGGAGACCTGGAAAGGGGAAAACATTTGAAATATAAATAAAGAAAATATAAACAAAAATACAAACAAAAACAAAAACAAAAAACAAAAAACAAGACAGGTGTTGCTCTTGCAAAGGATCCAGGTTCAATTATCAACACTTACAGAGCAACTCACAATCATCTGCAACTCCAGTCCTAGAGAATGCAACCTCCATAGGCACCAGACATGCACATGTTGCACATAAAAAATGTGTGCAGGCAAAAAAGTCATCATATACATGATGTTTTGTAAAATTAATAAAACCAAAAACACTTTTTAAGAGATTAAGAAAGTACCATCCCTAAAGGCATCAAGACATAAAATACTTTCTTTTGGCAATATTATATAGCTGTATTATTTATGAAATCGAACAAATGACCAATAATTGATACATGGGATCTCATGAAACAAAACTTCTATATAGGAAAAAAAAACCTGCCAATCTAATGAAGAGGCAGCCCACAGAATTAGGTAAAAGCTTTACTAGCTATTAATCCATCAGAGCAAATAGAGGAGCCATGTCTAAAATATTCAAAGAATGTCAATAGCGTAAATATGACAAAAACAATAAACAACTCCATTGAAAAATGGCCCATGGAAGCAAATGGAAAGTTCTACAAAAGAGAGATACAAATGGATAGTAACTACTTTTCTAAATGTTCAACATCTTTAGCTATCAGGGAGAGTCATTAAAACTAAGATTCCATCAAACTCTAGTTAGTATGACCAGCATTAAAAATACAAATGACAACAAATGCTGCCCTGGATGTGGGAGAAAGGTGCTTCTATACAGTGTTGGTGGGAATATAAATTAGTATGGCCATTTTGGAAATCAGTCTGAAAGTTTCCCATAGAACTGCCATATGACCCTGAGCATATACCGAGGGCCTGTATAACCTGCCGCAGTTACCTGCATATCCATGTTCACTGTTGCTCTGGTCATAACAGCTAGAAAATGGAAGCAATCTAGATGTCCATCAACTGATGAACAAATAAGAAAACTGTGGTAGGTATATGCAATAGGCTATTATTCAGCTGTAAAATAAGTAATAAAACTTATTGCAGATTAATGGATGGAATGGGAAATAAACTATGCTTTGTTACCTAGGCCCAGAAAGACACAGGTCACATGCTCCCTTTCACATGTGGATCCTAACATTGACTTCTTTTTCCCTATATTTAATTGAAATGCATCTGAAAGACTGACAATAGAAACAGAACATTTGTCAGTAGATACTTTAAAAGGGGGAGATGGTAAAATGCAGGCAAGGTATAGATAAGGAGGGAAAATATGGGGGAGAGGAGAGCTTCAAACATGGAAGGGTAGGGGCTAGTGAAACAAGAAAGTGGAAAAGGCATAATCCAGAGGAAATGCATGAAAATACTACAATTTTAAACCAAAGGAAAAATTGGGAACAGAGAAGATCACAGCACACAAAAAAACAAAAACAATCAAACAAAAACAAACAAACAAACAGGGAGAAGTAAGTTGAGTTAAACTTAAAGGTAAGGAAGAAGATAGGGACATAAGATCAAAAAGATAAGAAGTAGCTTGACCAAAACCAATGATGTATGAAGAAGTCTTTCAGAAATCCACTAGCTTTTAAGTTATTTAAAAATATAATACATAACGAAAAGTAATTTGAGAAGAGTACCCTGCATGTATAGACAACACCGCTCCCACAAGACATAGGCCATTAAATGAAAACCTCAGAACCAGGCACAAGATCCCTATGAGTGACTGATTTGTCTGGAAGATCCCAAAGACACCCAAAACAGCACAAGACAGTGCTCCTGGTGACTGACCCACCATAACTAGATGGCGGGCACCTTATTGCTGAAGACACCACTCACTTTGAATGCAGTGTATAGACACATCAACTTCAACTGACCAGGAAATGCTCTCCCTACTGTCTAGCACACATGTACCAGAAGAAAGTATTCAGGCTGCTGGGAAAGACAGAACAATGATCTCACTCCAGGATAGACCTAAGTGTAACACAGTACAGTACCAATCTCCCTGGCAATGTGCACCCACTGGTGCACTAGTGACACGACAGGTATAGAAATGACTAACCACTTTCTGATGGACTATAAGGTCTGCTCCAAGAGAGGAATGCATGAAGTCCGACATTACAGACATGGTCATAAGCTCATGACTGAAGAGAGGCTAGGCCCTGGGGGCAGCCCTACCATTGCTATGTTAAGCAGTTATGTTACCAGTCTGTCTTATAAATATTTATGTGCCAAGTATAAATTACCGAGAGCTCAGCTATGCTATAGAGCCAAGGTTCAGGGGACATCATGGAAGGAATGTAAACATTGGCAAATGAAGAGGAGAGGTGTCAGATGCTTGTTGACTTCCATAATACATCCATGGCTAGTCCCACATTCCAGCGCTACAGAAGCACTAACCAACTCAGGGATTTATATAAATAACAAGGAGGAGGAGGAGGAAGAGGAAGAAGAAGAAGGAAGGAAGAAAGAAGAGGAGGAAGAGAAAGAGGAAGAAGAGGAAGAGGAAGAGGAAGAGGAAGAAGAAGAAGAAGAAGAAGAAGAAGAAGAAGAAGAAGAAGAAGAAGAAGAAGAAGACCACGACAATGACAACAACGACAACGACATGAAATTTGGAGTGAAATGGGTTGGGAGCCCTATCAAGAACTAGATAGAGGAAGTCATAAAATATATAATTAAAATGAAATGTATAAGGGTTGGACAGAGGGCTCAGTGGTTAAGATTACTGAGTGATCTTTTTGAGATCAATGCCTAGCACCCATATGGCAGCTCACAACTGTCTATAACTCTAAGATCTGACATTCTCCAACAGACATACATGCAGGCAAAACACCAATGCACATTTAAAAAAATAAATAAATAAGTTTTAAAAATGCAATGTAGTCTTCTGGTTTCTATCAGCACCCAGAGTTGACTCTGTGCCACGGCTCTTCATACCCTAATCCTGCCAGGAGATAGTTTAATCCACAGGAGTGCTGACACACCTAAGCTCACAGGTGAGACCACCACTACTGCCCTAATACCTGGTCCAAGTTCTACCTGCCCAGGACCCATAGGACCTGGAAACTGCAGAGCAGCCAAGGACATGATCCTTCCAGTTTCCATCTGCCCCCCTTCCACAGCAGACCCTGTGACACAGCTCTCCAAACTCCAGTCCCATGCAGAGATAGCTTATCTCCTAGGAATGCTGACACACCTAAGATCACAGGGGTTCTAACACACCCAGGCTCAGAGGCTCACAGGAAGAACAAGCCCCATTAAGAGACAGCAGGACCAGCTAATACCAGAGATAACCAGATGGCAAGAGTCAAGTGCAAGAACATGAGCAACAGAAACTAAGGCTACTTGGTATCATCAAAACCCAGTTCTCCAACCACAGCAAGCCCTGGATACTCCAACACATCTGAAAAACCAAGATTCTGATTTAAAATCACCCTTTATGATGAAGATAGAGAACTTTAAGCAGGAAATAAATAACTCCCTTAAAGAAATACAGGAGAACACAGGTCAACAGGTAGAAACCCTTAAACAGGAAACACATAAATCCCTTAAAGAAATACAGAAAAACACAATGGGATAAGTGAAGGAATTGAACAAAGCCAACAAGGATATAAATATGGAAATAGAAACAATAAAGAAATCACAAATGGAGAAAACCCCAGAGATATAAAACCTAGGAAAGAGGTCAGGAGTGATAGATGCAAGCATCACCAACAAAATCAAGACACAAAAAAGCGAATCTCAGGTGTAGAAGATATCATAGAAAACATTGACAAAACAGTCAAAGAAAATGCAAAATGCGAAAAGCTCCTAACCCAAAACATCCAGGAAATCCAGGACACAATGAAAAGACCAAACCTAAGAATAATAGGTATAGAAGAGCTTGAAGATTCCCAACTTAAAGGGCCAGTAAATATCTTCAACAAAATTACTGAAGAAAACTTCCCTAACCTAAAGAAAGAGATGCACATAAACATACAAGAAACCTACACAACGCCGGGCAGTGGTGGCGCACGCCTTTAATCCCAGCACTTGGGAGGCAGAGGCAGGTGGATTTCTGAGTTCAGGGGCAGCCTGGTCTACAGAGTGAGTTCCAGGACAGCCAGGGCTACACAGAGAAACCCTGTCTCGAAAAAAAAACAAA
Source organism: Uromys caudimaculatus (assembly GCA_028551405.1). Classification (NCBI taxonomy): domain Eukaryota; kingdom Metazoa; phylum Chordata; class Mammalia; order Rodentia; family Muridae; genus Uromys; species Uromys caudimaculatus. Next base: position 2,516,290 of record CM052717.1, on the reverse strand, counting down.
ACAAAACAAAACAAAAAAAGAAACCTACACAACCCCAAATAGATTGGACCAGAAAAGAAATTTCTCCCGTCACATAATAATCAAAATACAAAATGCACAAAACAAAAAAAGAATATTGAAGGCAGTAAGGAAATAATGCCAAGTAACATATAAAGGCAGACCTATCAGAATTACACCAAACTTCCCAACAGAGACTAAAAGCCGGAAGATCCTGGCAGATCTCATACAGACCCTAAGAGAACAAAAATGCCAGCCCAGGCTATGCTCAGCAAAACTCTCAATTACTATAGATGGAGAAACCAAGATATTCCATGACAAAACCAAATTTAAACAATATCTTTCCTCAAATCCATCCCTAAAAAGGATAATAGATGGAAAACTCCAACACAACACCCTAGAAAAAGCAAGAAAGTCATCTTCTTTCAACAAACCCAAAAGAAGATAGCCACACAAACATAAAAATAACAAAATAACAGGAAGCATCAATCACTGGTCCTTAATATGAGTGGACTCAATCCCCCAATACAAAGACACAGACTAACAGACTGGATATGTAAACAGGACACAGCATTTTGCTGCAAAAAGGAAACACACCTCAGTGACAAAGACAGATGTTACCTCAGAATAAAAGGCTGGAAAAAATTTTTTTTCAAAGAAATTGCCCCAAGAAACAAGCTGGAGTAACTAATCTAATATCGAATAAAATTTACTTTCAACCAAAAGTTATGAAAATAAAATAAGGAAGGACACTTCATACTTATCAACAGAAAAATCTACAATATAAATTCTCAATTCTGAACACCTATGTTTCAAATGCAATAGCACCCACATTCATAAGAGAAACTTTACTAAAGTTCAAAGCACACATTGCACCTCACACAATAATAGTGGGAGACTTCGACACCCGACTCTCAGCAATAGACAGATCATGGAAACAGAAACTAAACAGATATGAAGTGAAACTAACAAAAGTTAGGAACCAAACGGATAAAACATATCTATAGAAAATTTCAATCTAAAACAAAAGAATACATCTTCTTCTCAACACCTCATGGTACCGTCTCCAAAACTGGTCAGGAAAAAAGCCTCAACAGATACAAGAAGATTGAAATAATCCCATGCATCCTATCAGATCACCACAGACTATAGCTGGTCTTCAATAACAAACAAACAAACAAAAAAACAGAAAGTTCACATACACATAGAAGGAGAGCAACTTAATAAAAACTTGGTTAGGCAAGAAATAAAGAAAAAAATTAAAGACTTTTTAAAATTTAATGAAAATGGATGCACAACATACCCAAACTTACAAGACACAATGAAAGCAGTGCTAAGAAAAAAAGAAAGAAAAAAAAAAAACCCACATAGCTCTGAGTGCCTCCAAAACGAAAGAGCATACACTAGCAGCTTAACAGCACAACTGAAAGCTCTAGAACAAAAAGAAGCAAAAATACACCCAAGAGGAATAGATGGTAGGAAATAAACTCAGGACTGAAATTAGCCATGTAGAAACAAAGAGAAGTATACAAAGAATCAACAAAACCAGGAGCTGGATATTTGAAAAAATCAAAAAGATAGATAAACCGTTAGCCAGACTAACCAGAGGGCAGAGAGTCAGTATCCAAATTAATAAAATCAGAAATGAAAAGGGAGACATAACAATGGAAACTGAGGAAATTCAAAAAATTATCAGATCCTATTATAAAAGCCTATACTCACCAAAACTGGAAAATATAAATGAAATGGATAATTTTCTAGACAGATACCAGGTACCAAAGTTAAATCAGGATCAGATAAACCATCTAAACAGTCCCATAATGCCTAAAGAAGCAGGCATTAAAAGTCTCCAAACAACAACAAATAAAAGCCCAGGACCAGATAGTTTTAGTACAGAATTCTATCAGATATTAAAAAAAGACCTAATACACTTCAAACTATTCCACAAAACAGAAGCAGATGGAACACTACCAAATTCTTTCTATGAAGCCACAGTTACATTAAACCTAAACCACCCAAAAACCCAACAAAGAAAGAGAACCTCAGACCAATTTCCCTTATGAATATTGATGCAAAAATACTCAATAAAATTCTTGCAAACTGAATCCAAGAACACATCAAAACGATCATTCACCATAATCAAGTAGGCTTCATCCCAGGGATGTAGGGATGATTCAATATAAGGAAATCCATCAATGTAATCCACTACATAAACAAACTGAAAGAAATGATCATCTCATTAGATGCTGAAAGAGCATTTGACAAAATTCAGCACCTCTTCATGTTAAAAGTTTTGGAAATATTAGGCATTCAAGGCCCATACCTAAACATAGTAAAAGCAATATACAGCAAACCAGTAGACAACATCAAACTAAATGGAGAGGAAGCTTGAACAATCCCACTAAAATCAAGGACTAGACAAGGCTGCCCACTCTCTCCCTATATATTCAACATAGTACTCGAAGTTCTAGCCAGAGCTAGTAGACAACAAAAGGAGGTCAAAGGGATACAAATTGGAAAGGAAGAAGTCAAAAATATCACTATTTGCATATGATATGATAGTATACTTAAGTGACCCCAATAATTCCACCAAAGAACTCCTAAACCTTCTAATAAAAAAATACCTCAGCAAAGTGGCTGTATATAAAATTAACTGGAACAAATCAATAGCCTTCCTCTACTCAGAAGATAAAAGGGATGAGAAAAAATTAGGGAAATGACACCTTCACAACAGTCACACACAATAAAAGATTTCTCGGTGTGACTCTAACCAAGTAAGTGAAAGATCTGTACGACAAGAACTTAAACTCTTTGAAGAAAGAAATCGAAGAAGACCTCAGAAGATGGGAAGATCTCCCATGCTCATGGATCAGCAGGATTAACATATTAAAAATGGCCATCTTACCAAAAGCAATCTACAGATTCAATGCAATCCCCATCAAAATTCTAACTCAATTCTTCACAGAGATAGAAAGAGCAATTCCCAAATTCATTTGGAAGAAAGAAAAACCCAGGATAGAGAAAACTGTTCTCAACAATAAGAGAACTTCTGGAGGCATCACCATCCCTGACCTCAAGTTCTACTACAGAGCAATAGTGATAAAAATTGCATGGTATTGATAAGAGAAAGACAGGAAGATCAATGGAATAGAATTGAAGACCTAGAATTAAACCCACACACCTATGGTCACATCATCTTTGGCAAAGAAACCAAAAACCATCCAGTGAAAAAAAGACAGCATATTTAATAAATGGTGCTGGCTCAAGTAGTGGTCAGCATGTAGAAGAATGCAAATTAATCCATTCTTAACTTCTTGTACAAAACTCAAGTTCAAGTGAATCAAGGACCTCCACATAAAACCAGATACACTGAATCTAATAGAAGAGAAAGTGGTGAAGAGCCTTGAACAGATTGGCACAGGGGAATATTTCCTGAACGGAACACCAGTGGCCCAGGCTCTAAGTCAACTACAGACAAATGGAATTTCATAACAGTGAGAAGCTTCTGTAAGGCAAAGGACACTGTCAATAGGACAAATGGCAATCTACAGATTGGGAAAAGATCTTTACCAATCCTACCTCTGATAGAGGTCTAATAGCCAATATATACAAAAAACTCAAGAAGTTAGACTCCAGAGAACCAAATAACCCTATTAAAAAATGGGGTATAGAGCTAAACAAAGAATTCTCAACTGCAGAATCTCAAATGGCAAAGAAGCATCTAAAGAAATGTTCAGCATCCTTAGTCATCAGGGAAATGCAAATCAAAACATTCCTGAGATTCCACCTCATACCCGTCAGAATAACTAAGATCAAAAACTCAGGTGACAGCAGATGCTGGCAAGGATGTGGAGAAAGAGGAACACGCCTCCATTGCTGATGGGATTGCAAGCTGGTACAACCAGTCTGGGAATCAGTCTGGCGGTTCCTCAGAAAAATGGACATAATACTACCTGAGGACCCCACTATACCACTCCTGGGCATATACCCAGAAGATGCTCCAACATGTAATAAGGACACATGTTCCACTATGTTCATAGAAGCCTTATTTATAATATCCAGAAGCTGGAAACAACCCAGATGTCCCTCAACTGAAGAATGGATACAGAAAATGTGGTACATTTACACAATGGAGTACTATTCAGCTATTAAAATCAATGACTTCATAAAATTCTTAGGCAAATGGATAAACTAGAAAATATCATCCTGAGTGAGGTAATCCAGTCACAAAAGAACACATATGGTATGTACTCACTGATAATTGGATATTAGGAAAAAAGCTCAGAATTCCCATGATACAACGCACAGATCATATGAAACTCAAGAAGAAGGAAAACTAAAGTGTGGATGCTTCAGTCCTACTTAGAAGAGGGAAGAAAATAATCATGGGAGGTAGAGGGAGGTAAGGACTTAGAAGGGGGGAGGAGGGGAGAAACGGGGGTATAATCAGGTGTAGAAGGGGGATGGGGGAGTTGTACAGAGCTTCAGGAAAGTGAACAGAGGTGTATAGCAGTGGGTGTTGGGGGACTGAGGGTAGCCACCAGCAAGTCCCAGATGCCAGGAAATCAAGAGGCTTTCAGGACCCAATGGGGATGACATTAGCTGAAATACCCAACAAAAAGGGTAGAGAACCAGTAGAGACCATATCCAGAGGTTAGGCACGACCCCCAGTTGAGAGATGGGGCCACCCCCCCATGTCCAAAATTTTAACCCAGATTGCTCCTGTCTAAAGGAAATATAGGAACAAAGAGTAGAGACGAGACTGAAGGAAAGGCCATCCAGAGACTGCCCCACATGGGGTTCCATCTCATATACAGCCACCAAATCCAGACACCATTGCTGATGCCAAGAAGAGCTTGCTGAAAGGAGCCTGATATAGCTGTCTCCTGAGAGGCTCTGCCAGAGCCTGACCAATGTAGAGGCGGATGCTTTCAGCCAATTATCAGACTAAGCATGGGGATCCCAATGGAAGAGTTAGGGAAAGGACTGAAGGAGTGGAAGGGGTTTGCAACCCCATAGGAAGAACAACAATATCAACCAGTCAGACACCCCCCCCCCCCAGCTCCCAGGGACTAAGCAACCAAGCTGCATATGTAGCAGAGGATACTGTATCTGGCATCAATGGGAGGGGAGGCCCTCGGTCCTATGAAGGCTCGGTGCCCCTGCGTAGGGGAATGCTAGGGCGGTGAGGCGGAAGTGGGGGGGGAGCACCCTCATAGAAGCAGGGGGAGGGGCATGGGATGGGGGTTTGCGGAGGGGAAACAGAAGGGGGATAACACATGAAATGTAAATAAATAAAATAACCAATAATTTAACGACAATGTAAAACACAAAATAAACAGAAAGAAAGAAAGAAAGAAAGAAAGAAAGAAAGAAAGAAAGAAAGGAAGGAAGGAAGGAAGGAAGGAAGGAAGGAAGGAAGGAAGGAAGGAAGGAAGGAAGGAAGGAAGGAAAGAAAGAAAGAAAGAAAGAAAGAAAGAAAGAAAGAAAGAAAGAAAGAAAGAAAGAAAGAGCCAAGCATGGTGGCGCACGCCTTTGATTCCCAGCACTCAGGAGTCAGAGGCAGGTGGATTTCTGTGAGGCTAGCCTAGTCTACAAAGTGGTCCTGGACAGCCAAGGCTACATAGAAACCCTGTCTCCAAAAAAAACAAACAAACAAACACACAAACAAAAGAAAAAGAAAAAAGAAAAAAAAAGAAAAATTACCTACACACAAGGAAAGAACTCTATACATGTATAAATTTTTCAAATAAATTATAAATATTTTCAATTAATTAATCAATTAATAAAACTATACAATAGGATTCATTAAGGTTGACAATTGCATATATCTAGTACACTTAAAATAAAAAGAAATTTGTCACTAAAATTCATATAGAAACTGAAAATGTAGCTAACTGGAATACATACTATATTTCAAAAGATTAAATTCATTTGACTGTACTTCATATTTTCTATACACTTCATTTTTGTGTACGATGATGCATGTGCTCTGGAGTACACAAATTCCTCTTCTATTCTTTTTCTCTTTTCCAACGCTCTCTTGATGCAGGAAAACACCACTGAATACCTGATGTGTCGCATGATATCCTAGATAATCACCAAACCTAAGTGGTAGATCCCAACCCCAAACCTTACGTGTCATAAGCCTACAGTCCTGGGAACGCCCTTCCCTCTCCAGCCACTCCCATTCCCATGAGGGCATTCACTCGAGACAGGAAAGGATAGCTGTTAGGCAAAGAACAAGTTTTAGGAGAAGACCCTGCCTAGCTTCATTGTGGTTCTATCTGTCCCCAACATGGCTTCCTGTCTGTTCAGGGGGAAATGAAGGGAAATAAAGGTGCAGTATGTGTCATTTCTGCTGTCTACTCCAAAGAAAAACATGGCACTTGTGATACAATGTTCACACCTTCTTCTCTACAGAAGTCCTCTTTGGTCATGTTTGACATTTGAAATTGAAACATGGAGGCAATGTTAAGCTAAAATCCAAAGGAACATGAACACAGTGAGCCAGGCCTTGCTAAACCATTGTTGTCAGTGTCATTCACTCTGAAAGGCATGACTGAATAACATCGGAAAACGTCACTTTTTCCCTGTGGGTCTATTTATAGGAGAAACCTAGAAGAAAACTGAATTAATCCCTTACCATTTTCTAATGTTCCTATAAAATGGAATGATATTACCTCATCTGTACTCTCAACAAGTAGGTACTAGCATTTTCTATTACATAAATAAAAATGTAAATCATATTTCCACAAAAAAGCAAAACAAAGGTATTTTTGCTGCTTAAGTTTTTGTTATATTTTATCCAGAAGAGTCAACAATTTCATATATGTATTATGTATTATTTATACGGTCACAACTTTTATTCATTCTTGCTTTAATTGATGAATTACATGCAAAGAAAAATTTTAAAGTACAGCAGTTGATATGGCCCTCATATTTTAATTTTAGATATAAATTAATATTTCATTTCTTGTTGTGGTAGTAACAAATTGCTACAACTTATTGGTTTCAAAAAAACCTCAAATTTTCTGTTCCATTCTGTCTGCCAGAAGTCTGGAATGTGCTTTACTGTGATAAAACGAGAATGTCAGCAGGGTTACTTACATTCCTTCTAAGGGACAGGAAAGGAGGCTTTATCTCTTCACCTCTTCCAACTCCAGAGGCTGCCTACACTCCGTAGAGTTTATTCAGTCTCTCCATCTTCACATGTCTCTAACTCTCTGCTGTGTACAGTCATGGCCACACTTCTCCAGCTCTGATCATCCTGCTCTCTCTTGCCTCTCCCTCCGATAACCTCCAATAATCCAGAGAAACACTCCGATCTTAAGATGCTTATGGATAGCCAGAGTTCCTCTTGCCTTGGAAGATAACATATCCACAGGTTTCGAGGATTAAGGCATGTGCACCTTGGGGTTTACTTACTGCCACATTTCAATTTTTTTTTTTTTAAAAGAACCCATCTATTTGTTGCCTATAAAAGAAATACATCTCATTGGCAAAGAGAACAGACTTAAAGGGTAGAAAGGTACACTGCCAGTAGAGCCGGTCATCAGGCATGTCTGCAGCAACACTAACTTTGATAATCTAGCCTGCAACATACATTAGTCAGAAGGGGTAACTGTCATTATCTTACATATGAGAGGAACATTTATTATGAGGGTGTTTTAGTTATCTTATATATGTGTCAAACATCAGAGCATCCAACTTCATAAAGCAAACAGTACCAGATATAAAGGCACAGAATGACCTCAACACAGTAACTGGGTGACTAGAATCCTCCGCTGTGACAAAAGGCCATCTACACAAACAAACAAACAAACAAACAAGGATTGAATGAAATTTTAGAAGTAAATTTGACAGGCATCTAAAGGATATCCCATATAAACACTGCAGAAAGTACATTCTTCTCAGTACCACATAAAATATCACATGCATGGATGTCATGTATCAGTCTCAGTGCAAGTCATAACAAATACAAGGAATCTGAAAGACTGCCTTCATCCTGTCTAATCGTCATGGATTAAAATGGGAAGTCAATAGCAAAGGAAACTACAAGAGATGCATAAAATCATAGAAATCAAACAGTAAACTAATGAATGAGAGGGTCATCAAAGACATGAAGACAGGCCGTGAGTGGGGTTGAGGGGAGCAGCACCTCTCGCCCAGACCCGCCCGGATCTGCCGGGATCCCGGGCCTGAGAACCCGGGAACAGAAAGACTCCGAAACTTCCCGATCTCACTTGCAGTGGGAAACCTCTGCCTGGGACACC
>CM052717.1:2491190-2507517 GCA_028551405.1 Uromys caudimaculatus | reverse complement strand
ATGGGTGGACGGGGGGGGGGGGGAGGTGGAATTCCCTCCTAGAGGTGGGTTGGGGAGGGGATGGGGGGTATCCAAAGAGGAGACTCAGAAAAGGGGAAACATTGGAAATGTACATAAAGTATCAAAAATAAAAAAGGAGGAAAAAAAAAAAAGAAATCAGTTTGGTGGACCCTCAGAAAAATGAACATAATACTACCTGAGGACCCAGCTATTCCACTCCTGGGCATATACCCAGAAGATGCTCCAACATGTAATAAAGACATGTGCTCCACTATGTTCATAGCAGCCATATTTATAATAGGCAGAAGCTGGAAACAACCCAGATGTCCCTCAACAGAGGAGTGGATACAGAAAATGTGGTACATTTACACAATGGAATACTACTATTAAAAACAATGACTTCATGAAATTCGCAGGCAAATGGATGGATTTTGAAAATATCCTGAGCGAGGTAACTCAGTCACAAAAGATTGAACATGTTATGTACTCACTGATAAGTGATTATTAGCCCAAAATTCAGAACACCCAAGATTCACTTCACAGTAACCATTGGGCTTATGTGAGGTCCCAGATGGAGGAGTTGGAGAAGGGACTGAAGGAGCTGAGGGAGTTTGCAGCCTGTCAACTGACCTGACCTCCCGATGCTCCCGGAGACTGGATCACCAACCAAAGTATACCCATGGAGGGACCCATGGTGCTAGCCACATATGTGGCAGATGAGGGTCTTGTTAGCCATCAAGGGGAGGAGAGGCCCTTGGGCCTGAGGGTGTTAGATGCCCTAGTAAAGGGGAATGCCAAGGAGGGAAGACAGGTGTGGGAATACCCTCATAGAGGCAGGGGTAGTGGGTAGGGGATAGGGGGATTCCAAAGGGGAGATCTAGAAAGGGGGAAACATTTGAAATGTAAATAAAGTATCAAAAAATAAAAACTAAAAATTAATCTAAGATTGAAAAAAAAAAAAAGAGAGAAACCAAGAATTAGATAACTAACTATTTTAACAGAAGTTGCTCAGAATCTCAGTCTACCAAATTAGTGTCTCGTTGTCAAAGAGTGCTCCAACTCAGCACACTTGTCTCCACAAATCTTGGGTTCAGAATGATGGGCTTCATTAAAATCAAATTACACTTAGCTGTTTCTGATATAATTTTAAATAATCATTTAAAATAATACTTTACCACCAACATTCTTTAATCATAATCAAATAAAGCTGATTTATTATCACCACCATTAGATAAAGTAGATGGTTAATGTCTTTAAATTCTTTAAGTATTCAATTTCTTTAAATTATATTAAATTTTTAATTAATTAAAATTGGTTTTACCTTATAAAAACCTTAAATAGCCCATGATTAAAACAAGTTTCTTTGAACTCTTCAAAATAGTTCATTGTTCTCATTTTATTTTACTTTAGTGTGTGTGTGTGCATGTGTGTGCACATGTGTGTACATATGTATACAACCATGCACATCGTGAGATGATCAGAGAACAACTTTCAGAAGTTATTTTTCCCCTCCTCCTCCTACGGATCCTAGGGATCAAACCCAGGATTAGACCATCCCCTTTCCCTCTACTGTCTCTTCAATGACATTATAAAAAGAATGTATTATGTCCATATGAATTTACTTATGTAAACTCATATTAGTCTTATATCCTGAAGCCTGAGGGTAAGAAACAATGTCAAAGTACATTGCAAGTTCCAAAAAACAGATAATTACAAATATCAAAAGATTCAGAAAATTCAGTCGTGTTATCACTTGTAGAGGAATTTCCCTTAATTATCTATCTGACTGGCTAAGAAAGATGACAAATAGCTAATCGTTGGATGAGGAGGCGGGTTTTCAGGGCAAGACAGGAAGAGGAGGGGAGGAGGAAGAGTTGGAGAAGACGGAACAGAGGAGGACAGAGGGAGAATTGTAGGAAGGAAGATGGAGCAGAAGCGCATGGCCTGGAGAAACTGCAACTAGCAGGGATTTCATAGCTGGGGAAGAAAGTGGTGTAGAGGCATATCTGTCCAATATAGGTGTGCAGTTTATAAATATAAACTCGGTTGAGTTGCATTTTCCTTGCATTGGGCTTATTTTGACTGGAGATTTACCACAACATCACCGGTCTTCAAGAGAGATTTATTTACTAAAAGTAGCAAACCACCCTCCCATCAACTCTCACAGGTGTTTGGGATGCAGAAGCAACATATCACAGAACCATCCTCATATGACTGACATGATTCATTTTGTGTATCTCCCTGACTAAGCCAGAGATACACTGAGACCTGGCGAAACACTGTTTTCCAGAATTTCTCTGAGCACACTCTAGGAAGAGGTGAGTATTTGAGTAGGGGGATAAACAAATAGGATGCTCCCCAGTGTGAGTGGGCATCACACAACTCAGACTAGTACCAAGGCAGAGGAAGGATGGATTCTCTCCTTCTGGAAGCTGGAACAATGGGCCTCCTGTTTTATAAATCTCTGGACTTAAACCAGAATTACATACCACTGCGTCAACTGGCAGACTGTGTAGGAATTCTCACCCCAAAGTTACAAATCAATTTTTCATGATAAACTTTTTTCTATATTTTTCTGGACCTATTGAGGGCTCCCCAACACACACACACACACACACACGCTTTTTTTCATTTTTGAGAAATTTGACTACTCCAATGCATGCTTCTAAGAACAAGTAAATAAACGCTCACTGTTCAGTCCTTAGGAAAGTCAGCAAGCCACCACTTCTAGTGTTACCTGTCTCTCCAGAGACATCTGTCCCAGGCCAATGAGTCTAGGAGACACTATGCTATAACCATGGTAAGAACAGACCTTGATGGTCTACCAAGAACTAGAAGAAATATGGGGTAAGTACCTCCCATTTAATTATCAAACAGTAGGTTTGCCAGGGGTGCAAGACAAGTTGAGTGGTGCCTAAACAGACAGTCCCCTGTTTAAAATGAATATTAGACAGCAATTGAAGTTGGATTGTGTGGGTGGTTGTGAGAATCATGACTCTTAAACAAAAAGCAACAGCAGTAATCCTCTTAACTACAACAGGCACACTTTTCTGTGAATTGTCTCTGATCCTTAAACACATACATTATCTTTCCTCTCATATACCCTCTAGGAATTCATTAACAACTGTGAGTGAATTCTCCCTCTAAAAACAGGTAATGCAAATGAGATATTTTCTTCTGCATCTACAGAGGAAGCAATTTTTACCTTATTAGTTTCTGATTAATACAGGTGCTATTAAGTTTCACCTGCTGATTAGAGAAGCAATGTTTAAATAGCTCCTAGAAATATTTCCTGAATTACGTATCTTTACCCCAGAATTTATTCTGGTTGCAATATTGGATAGTTGATAATTCTTAATTATAATCCATTACAACACTAATCCTTAAGCTGAATCTAGATATAGTAAACAATGAAAAACTCATACATTTCACTTGCTACTGAGTATTGCTCATAATTTTTCCTTTATACCCCACACTAAAATTCAGATGTATTTTCAGGACAATCACTTTAATAACATATTATAATTTCTCTAAAACTAAACTCATAGGAAAGTCAAATATCAATTGTATATTTAATTTATAAAAAATATTTGTCTAAGCTATTTTATCTAACCCATTCCACATAGAATCACAGATAGATAGCATCAAAATATTTAAAGGTTATTTTGAAGGATCCCCCATCCTGATTACAACTATGCTCTCATTGATCCTTTCAATAGTTTATAGTTTCCTCTGTTTATCAATTCTTTCCAATAAATACACTCTAACATTCCTGTACATTTATAGTGAATATCCAGGCCTACTTAGGGCATTATATTCAGATAAAATCAATATTAAAGCATCACTCTCTCCCATATGCATGAAAAGCACACTTCCAAGTGCTTGCTGAAGCTTCCCTCTAAGATGTATGACTCTGTGTCTTCCCACAGGTCTTCAGCATAGCCCCCTAAGGTACAGTAGTGTATTGTCCAAATGTCAATTTGTTCATTGATTTAATAATGCAATCCTTCCAAGACTCCAGGACAACTGAAAGCATTTTGAGGACCTCAAGATTCCAGAATAAAGTAGGCAGGAAAATAAAGACAAGTCAAGAGTATGCCCAAGGAGGAAGGAATGCCTTCTGCTATGAAACAGATAAACCCGTTTCAATTTTTTAAGTTCTAAGATCCCTGCAATGGTGAAAAGCCTTAGCGCATGATGCAAAACCTAATGCAATATGGACAACACGATTCTTGGTGTTCTCTGCATAGAGTTACCGTCACTGTGAAGCTGCGGTCAACAAGCCGTTCTGCTTGAGAACCCTGGAAGTATCTCGGGAATAAGAATCACTGTTTAGAAAGCACACATGTGGAGCCAATTGCAGAAGGTCTGCACTAGAAGGGTAGGGAGTGTGTCCTCACTTGAGTGACACCATATAGTGTAACAAGCAGTGACATATTATATATCAAGTTAGCAACAAGAGATGAACACTGATAGCCTGGGAAGCCTGATTGGATGGTCAAACTATCCAGGAAAGATACGAACCCATAGCCATACTGCTTCATGGACAAGACAGCTTTCTCTGTGAGGCACACCTTCAGTGTATCACATGTAAGGTCCTTCTTGGCATCCTCGCCACAAACCACCAGTTTCTCACCCTTGAATCACTGCCCTTGACCTTCAGGTAGCTTTCACATTCCTTGCCTTGTCTTCTAAATTCTAATACAGGTGGAATAAGATCAACATTTCTGACCATGACATGAAAGACACATACACACAAGGCCTGTGAGCTACCCCAGTTCCATACACAGACTTGGTTCCTATCATGTTTTCCAAAGCTCTGCTAGTCCTCAGTGACCCACTAAAAGCATTCCAGCCTCACCTTAGAATTGCAGTATGGGGGAAATGGGTCCTTTGTGAAAAGCAAGAACAGAACAGGACTCTAACGTAGTCTTTTCTTTCTCTCTACTTCTCTGATTTCAGAAAGGGAGGAGAACTAAGAAATGGATAAGGAAAGAGGTGGACAATGTCAGCACAGTAGGTCAAGCATAGAAAGTAAGAAAAGAGAAGATGTGACTATCTTCTTGATGTCTCAAAAACTGATGCACCCAAACTGTTAAAAACAGCAAGCTATTAGGTGGAATTCTGTAAGTCAGAAATCCTATAGTTCTTCAGATCCCACAGGCTCAAATCAGAGTACTGACTGGTCCCTACTAATTCCTGGAGGCTCTGGCAGTGGTTCTATTTACAGGTTTATGAAGGTTGTTTCCAGAATGCAGAGCCATGTAGCTGTACTAAGGCCCCTGCTAAGTTGCCAGCTATGGCAAGATGTTTTCAGTTCCTTGAGCCTGCCGGCACTCACAACAACCTGGAGTCAAGTGTTTCTCATTCTCTGATTATCTCTGATGTCTTTTTCATTATGGTTCTGGAATATTCTGCCTTAATCTCCTGGTTATTTGTGTGTTTGCTTGCTTGCTTGCTTGCTTGCTTGCTTGCTTTGGTTGATTTTTTAATCATGCAGCCCAGTCTGACCTCAAATTCCCTCTCTAGCTGAGAATGACATTGAACTTCTGGTCCTCCAGAGCAGGGAGCACAAGTAGGAAGGCACTGTCGTGCCTGTTTTAATGTAGTGACAGAGACAGGACCCAGGGCTTTCTGCATGCTACACAAGCACTCTAACAGTTGCACTATATCCCAGGCCTGCTTTTAAAGACCCATGATTAAAGTGAACCTAAGTGGGTAACTCAAGATAATGCTTTAAGTTAATGTTTTAGGATCTGCTGATCAGAATCCTTAACCACAATTATAGAACCCCTTAGGACAGTGTCTTGATTAGTGTTCAGTTAAATAACCAGGGGTGGAATCTGTGACAGTCATGTTGTAAAGGATGGCCTGGCATAAATTATGGAGTTTTATGTTCTTAAAATTAATACTACCAGGCAATCAGTACAGTTACACTGATAAAAAAAAAAAATACAAAAGAAAAATCTTTATATGCTTTGATTCCAAGCCAGTTATCAAATTAGGCTACTTTTATATATCTGTGACTGAATTTTTCAAAATGTTGTGTACTTGTGTGTGTGTGTGTGTGTGTGCGCGCGCAAAATTCTTTTGCATAAGTCTAACAAAGGTTATTTTCAATCCTGTTAAAGAAATTTCAACCTGCCTTGTCTCTGTGCTCATTTCAATAGTGTGGCCAAAAATCCTAATACTGAATCAGTGATCCTGGCATTTCCATGGCAACACACCAGGGTGCCTTCAGCATGAAGCCATCTTCACTTAACACAGCATAAACAATGCTCCTGATTATGGGCTATTAAAAGGAGAGACACAAGAGCACATGAACAGAAAAAGGACAGGGTGGTGATGCATACTGCTATACATTTTGGCTATTGCTAATAAGCCAAGATAAGACAGAAGGTGCTGAGAATATGCTATAGAATTCTTCAGACTGATTTTGCTAAAATTGGACAGTTCTCTGCTAGCTGACTTTGTCAAAGTGCTTCTACAGATCTTTTTGCTTTGCAGATTTTGAAATATTTCGTTCTCCTGCCTCATTATCCACCAAAAAAAAGTCTTTTTCTTGCTACATAAAAAACATAAAAGTGAGAACATTTATTACATATATATTTATATATGTGCTATTTGGGGACAAAGGAAAGTAGAAGAGAATCTATAATTTGAATTTTTGCATTAAGAACAAAACTCGGGAAACTGCTTTTTAAAAATATATTACCCACGATAATTTAAAAAGGACTCCTTAATTCATAGCACTATCCTGAGAGATACTCAGTCAATTGCCAGATTATATTCCCTTCACCTCTAGTTTGAGACACTCCAGATACAGCCTCACTGAAGCCTGTATCTTTGTCTCTGCTGCCAGCAGATGCAGAAATTTCAATCCTATCATATTGCTTTTTAAAATTCAAATACCTCTGAAATTAGAAACAAGTTAGTAAGTTACATTAAAGTTAATAAGCTTTAACATGGACAATGTCTTATTAGATAGCTGCTCAGAATTTACTATCGCCTTTGCAAAGGAGGACTAGAATCCAGGAGGCATATGTTTCTTGTGTACCCACTAGGCTGCCTTTTTCTACCTTCTTCCTCAAAGAGTATGCTTACTGTGCATTTGAACATGTTGGTCTTAACTTAGCCCCAAACTTTTGCCAAGCATGCTCACATAGAATATTTTATCTTTTCTAAGCTATGGGTAAATTTCAAGGATCTGTACATGACTCCACCACTGGAAGTTTTTCTTCTAAGCCTCTGATCTAGCAATGCATGACAAGCTGACTGAGCTACAAAGCAACTGAAGGCAGCTATTTAAATAGTTGACAGCATTTATGAGCAGTTGCGTTAGCAAGATGTGGGTTTCATTTTGAAAACCAAATTACATTCTGTATGCAAAGTTTAACTGCAGTGATGATTTAGCCTTTAACATCTGCAAGATAAGCAATAAGTCATATTGTGAAAAATATCCAGAACAAAATATGAAGGTGTTGCAAACATACACAACCTTGACACAGTGGGAAGGGTATCATCTTTAAGGATAGGAAAAATTCTCTCCTGGTTACAATACCAGATAATTTACAAGCTCTCCAATTCGTTTAACCTCTCTGGGTATTTGTTTCCACAATTATAAAACATAGAAGACACAAGGTCATATAATACCTCATCCCAACCAGATACTTTCAACAGTATCGTTAATAATTACACTAGGACAATGTGAAAAAAAAAAACCAGACTGTTGGCACATGTTAAAAGTTATAAGATTAACTAACATTCAATACCTCTGAAAGCAACACTAAACATTGTTGGGGAAAGTAACCTTGAAAGGAAGATAAAATGACAGAACCAATTTGGAATACAGTTCTGTAGTTTCTTTCAAAACTTAAGAGGATGCTTGTCATACAATTCAGCAAGTACTTCTCAAACTATTACCTCAAGGAAGTTAGAAAGTTATGACCACATGAAAACTTGCACTTGAGTGTTGACATTAGCTTCTTTCATTATGTCCATCACTCAGATGAAACTGAGTAAGAAAGAGTAAATAAGGAATGAATGAATGAATGAACTCTGTTCTTTTAAGACACTGGGATGCCATTTGACACTGAAAATGAATAAGCTAGCAAACCATGAAAACACACAGAGGCAACTTGAACAGGCATTGGTCAATCTGAAGAGGCTAGATACTGCATACTTCCAACTCATTGGCATTTGTGAAATTACATTAAGATGGCGCAAAATCATTAGTTGGCAGTAATCAAAATAAGAGAGAAGTGAATACGAACATATTAATTTTTTTTGGCAGTGAAGTTATAATAATAGCAGCAATATATATGTTGTCATACATTTAAACAAACTCACAGAGCATACATCCACAGTGGATGGGATCTTAATGTAAAACATGGACCCTGAGTGATAATGCTATGTCATTATCATTGTAGGTCATCATGGTACACTCCACTTTGGTGGAAATGCTGATAAGGATGTACATGTGTATGCTGTCAGTAAATGAGAGCTCTGTAGAGTCTTCTACCTTTTGTCCAAACCTAAAAATAGCTGATGGTGGTGACTTATGCTTTTAATCCCAGTACTCAGAAAGCAGAAACAGATGGATCTCTGTAAGTTTGAGACTAGCCTGAGCTACAGAGAGAGTTCCAGAACAGCCAGGGCTACTTCCAGAGAGAAACCCTGTCTTGATAAACCAAAAATGTATAAATGAATGAATAAGTAAATATTACTTCTTAAAGGATTAAAAAGTCAATTCCTAATACCAAAAAAAAAAAAAAATGTTGGGGACAATTAATAAAAATTAATTTAAAAAATAAAATAACAAGATATTTAGCATATAATCAGTTCCATTTAAAACTTAGTATCCCTTGGACTGAAAAGATGAGTCAGGAGTTAAGACTTGCTGATCTTGCATAAGACCCAAGTTTAGTTCCCAGCACCCACATTGGGTGGCTATGATTACCTCTACTCTAGTTCCAGGAGATTCAACTCCCTCTTTTTGTCTCTTCCTGTACCTGCATTATCTAGTACATCAAATGCATACTGACCTACTCAACAGAGAGAGAGAGAGAGACAGACAGACAGACAGACAGACAGACACAGAGACAGAGAGTTTGGTATGTCAACTTGACACAACTTAGTGCCATTAGAAAGGAAGAAGCCTAAGTTGAGGAAATGCGTCCACGAGATCCAGCTGTAAGGCATTTACTTTCTCAATTAGTGATCAATGGGGGAGGGCCCAGCACATTGTGGGTGGTGTCATTCTTGATCTGGTGGTCCTGGATTCTATAAGAAAGCAGGCTAAGCAAGCCAGGAGAGGCAATCCAGTAATCAGCACTCCTCCATGGCCTCTGCATAAGTTCCTGCCTCCAGGTTCCTGCTCTG
Organism: Uromys caudimaculatus; assembly: GCA_028551405.1. Lineage (NCBI taxonomy): Eukaryota > Metazoa > Chordata > Mammalia > Rodentia > Muridae > Uromys > Uromys caudimaculatus. Next base: position 2,498,136 of record CM052717.1, on the reverse strand, counting down.
TTTGAGTTTCTGTTCTGACTTCCTTCAGTGCTGAACAGCAATGGGAAAATGTAAACCAAATAAAACATTTTCTCCCCAACTTGCTTTTTTGGTCAAAGTGTTTCACTGCAGCAATAGAAACCCTAACTGTGACAAACACTAGAATGTTTGAAAAAGCCATGGAGAATCATATTAGTTTACATTTGCATAGAATTACATATTGTGTATACATATGTAAGTTAAATGGAGTTATACCATTTGAGGTAGCAGGCTCCCCTGAAGAGCCACAAACTAACAAAAACTGTAGGATCAACCATGAGAAACTACCTTTTGAATTATTGATCTTGAGAATACAAGAAACTCCCATAACAGTATAGGCTATTGTAATGTGGGTGCCCTTGCATTTGAGGCATAGATGTTCAGAAGTGAAATGTCCTCTTGATGGATTTTTCCTTTGATGAGTATGAAATGTCATTTCTTGTCTCTTTTGATTACTTCAGTTGAAAGTCTATCTTATTATATATTAGGCAATTCTAGCTTTTTTTCATGGGTTCATTTGCTTGGAAAATCTTTTTCCAGTCCTTTAAACTACAATAATGACTATCTTTGTTGCTGAGATGTGTTTCTTGTATATAGAAGAATGATGGATTCTATTTACACATTCATTCTGTTAGCCTGGGTATTTTATTGGGGAATGTTGTCAGGCCTACAGTTAGAAGAGTTGATTAGGGGTCACCCCAATAATTGTCAAAGCCAAATAGTCTGAGTCTCATTTATTTGTAAGATAGTGAAGGATAAGCTTACAATTTGGCGCACCTTATGTTGGACATACACCTAGACTATCTGACACTCCCTCCAGGCATAAGGCACAACTATCTTTTGGGACACCCTAAATGCAGCAGCTGTATTTCCCACATACATTTCTCACTGGTACAGTGATCTGATCAGGGCATTTCAATCTCAGGCCCCAGTCCACCTGTGCTTGCCATAAGTGTCCCTTAGTCTCAGTGGGACACAGGGGCAGACAAGTCCTACTCTCCCAGCTGCCCACACCTCTGTGGATGAATTGGGACAAATGCTGCCCTGCTAGTAGTTGCAGCTATGGACCAAGCCCTGAACAAACCACACCAGAGCTCAGAACTGGACTCATGCCATTTTTTCAATAGAAAAAAGTTCATAACACATAGGTCAAACATAGGATACAGAGGACCACTTTACCACTTCAGAATCACGAAAGCCATGGGTTTCTCTACAATCTGGTTGTAGTGGCTATTCCTGATTGTCAACTTGACTATATCTGGAGTGAACTACAATCCAGAATTAGGCTCACCTGTGATCCAGATCTTGAGTCTAGAAGACACAAGTTTCTGACCTGGATCTTTGCATGGGGATCTTGAGGCATAGTAGCCATGAAAAGCTTAGGCCCAGGCAAAGTAGCACACGCCCTTAATCCCAGGAGATTGAAGCATGGAGATCTCTGAGTTCAAGGTCAGTCTGAGACAAAGCAAGTCCCAGATCCAGGTGCGGTGGTACACACCTTTAATCTGGGACACACCTTCTGCTGGAGACCTACATAAGGACATTAGAAGAGGAAGATTCGCTCCTCTTTGCCTGCATGCCTTGTAGGACTAAGCAACTGCTAGATTCTCCAACTTTCATTCACAGCTGCTGCTGACCATGGTTGGGAAGTTGAACTGCAGACTAAGTCATTAACAAATTCCCTTACTATACAGAGACTACCCATAAGTTCTGTGACTATAGAGAACCATGACTAATACACAAGCCCTCCCTACAAATAAAAGAATCAAAAACCACTGCAGAGTCCTGAATTGAATACCAAAGGGAGATAAAGGCACAGAAAACTTTGGATCAGATAATAGGATTGAAAGCTGATATTTTGGGGAAAAAAATCAACAGATAAAGATATAGATAGATAGATAGATAGATAGATAGATAGATAGATATCACAATAAAGACCTTTTGGACTTTACGTAAGACTATTTTGAACAGTTCAAAAGAGATGGCTCTAGAGGAAATTGACACCTTGCCAGTTATAATGATTGTGTTGTTAAGCTTCACTCTTGCCTTAATAAGAATTTTAGTTTGCTGTGTCTTTTCAATAAATAGGGTTTTAAAAAGAAATTCACAAACCTTAGAAAAAGGATTAAAAGATTTTACAAAACAGAATGAAAACAATGTCAAGACATTAGAGGGAAGAGGAAAAACCATGAGGGGAAAAAAGAAGGTACAAAAAGAGACAAGAGAAATTGCCATAGGTTAAGTCAAGAAAACATTGGGGAGCCGGGCAGTGGTGGCACACGCCTTTAAACCCAGCATTTGGGAGGCAGAGGCAGGTGGATTTCTGAGTTTGAGGCCAGTCTGGTCTACAGAGTGAGTTCCAGGACAGCCAGGGCTACACAGAGAAACCCTGTCTCAAAAAAACCAAAAGAAAAAAAAAAAAAGAAAACACTGGGGCTGGAGAGATGGCTCAGCAGTTAAGAGCACTGGCTGCTCTTCCAGGGCTCCCGAGTTCAATTCCCAGCAACCACATGGTGGCTCATAACCATCTAAAATGGGTTCTGATGTCCTCTTCTATCATCCAGGCATACATGCAAATAGAGTACTCATATGCATAAATAAATAAATCTTTTTTAAAAAGAAAAAGAAAACATGTCCCTGAGGATTGGCCAATTAGAGTTAAGAGCAGCCCAGATGAAACATAGGAAATAGTAAGTAATAACTTGGGGTTATCAATAGGAAAGTAGATTTTTTTATTTATTTATTTTTCTATTTAAGGCTTACTGTAAATATAAAGGCGGTATGTGTCTTTTATCCAGAAACTAAAGGATCAAAGGCTGAGTAGAAATTCCGGGTTGGGATTAACTAATTTCTACAAGGAAATTGAGTCCATTGATGCTGAGAGCTATTAATGACCAACGAGTTACTTCCTGTTATTTTGATGTTGGTGGTAGTTGAGTGTGTGTGTGTGTGTTTCACTTCTATTTGTTTTAATGGTGTAAAATTATTTCTTGTGTTTTCTTGAGTTTAGTTAGCCTCATTTCATTGGAGCTTTCCTCCTGGTATCTTCTGTAGAGCTGGGTTGATAGAAAGGTTTTGGTTTTTTTTTTAAAGAATTGTTTATTTATTATATGTAAGTACACTGTAGCTGTCTTCAGACACTTTTTTTCTTCTCTCTCCGGCCCTGCTTGCTCCGGCCCTGCTTGCTGTAGCTGTCTTCAGATACCCCAGAAGAGGGCATCAGATCTCATTATGGATGTTTGTGAGCTACCATGTGGTTGCTGGAATTTGAACTCAGGGCCTTCAGAAGAGCAGTCAGTGCTCTTAACCACTGAGCCATATCTCCAGCCCAGTAAAAAGGTATTTTTGAATTTGGTTTTGTCATGAAATATTTTGGTTTCTCCATCTATGGTAATTGAAAGTTTTGCTGCATATAGTAGTATAAACTGATATCTGTGGTCTCTTAGGGTCTGCAAGACATCTTCCCCGGGCCCTTCTAGCTTTTAGAGTTTCAGATGAGAAATCAGGTGTAATTCTGATTAGGTCTGCCTTTGTATGTTACTTGGCCTTTTTCCCTTGCTGCTTTTAAAATTCTTTGTTCTGTATATTTAGTGTTTTGATTATGTGACAAGAGGATTTTCTTTTCTGATCCAATCTGCTTATAGTATTCTGTAATATTATTACATCTTTATAGGTATCTCTTTCTTTAGGTTAGGGAAATTTTCTTCTATGATTTTGTTGAAGATGTTTTCTGGGCCTTTGAGCTGGAAATCTCTTCCCCCTCCTCCTCTTCCTCTTCTTCCTCATCCTTTTCTTATTATAGTCCCAATTTTCCTAGATATTTTGTCATGAGCTTTTTAGATTTGTGTATGTTCTTCGACTGATATATAGATTTCTTCTATCATATCTTCTCCTGTATTCTTTTGGTGATGGTTACATCGCCTATAGTTCCTGTTCTCTTTCCTAGAATTGCCTCAGTTTGTATTTTCTTTATTGCATCCATTTCCCTTCTCAGGTCTTGAACAGTTTTATTCATATCCTCCTGTTGCAGGAGATATTAAAAAAAGAACCTGCCAACTCCCCAGCAGGGCCAGACCATGCTCCCGTGCTCCTGCTGCCTTCAACTCTCACCAGCTAGTCCCCACGGTGTCTGGCTTGCTTGTCCCTGAAGCCGCTAATTCCCTCTTCGCCATTGGTGGGCCCACAATCCAGTAACCAAATAAAGCAAAACTCTTGAAGCTTATAATTAACCAATCAGATTTACGTATCAATAAATTCTCAATTTATAAGATGCCAATACAATAATTTCAGAACCAATTGATAATGATAAAAGCTTTATCCCAATTATTCTAACCTTATGATATCATAATTACCTGTGACTGGTTAAAGCCTCGGTGGTTCATGTCTGTCGCCACCATCCTTTGTCCCTCCTCTCTCCCTCTGACGCTCTCTGTCCCTGCCACTCTTAGCTTAGCTCTGTCTCCCTTTTCCCTGTCCAATCACAGGCCTCCTGCTGCCCTAAAGTGATTGGACAGGGAAAATCCTGCAATATCCTCCACCTGTTTGGTTGTATTTTCCTGTATTTCTTTATATTTATTTTCTTCCTCTCTTAATGCCTCTACCTGTTTGAAAGTATTTTCCTGTATTTCCTTCAGGGATTTATTCATGTCCTCTTTAAAGACCTCTATCACCTTAAGATCTTCTTCTTGTCCTTCAGCTTCATTAAGATATCCAGGGTTGGTCAGACTCCTCTGCCCCTGCGTGGGTTATGAGCACGACCCCAGTGCACTGGCCCCCAATAAACCTCATGTGATTGCAGCAAGGACGGTCTTTCGTGAGTTCTTAGGAGGTTGCGCCATCCCGAGACTTGAGCGAGGGTCTCCCCAGCTCGGAGGTCTTTCATTTGGGGGCTCGTCCCGGGATTTGCGACCACCCTCGTCTCTGAAAACCTACTTGGAGGTGAGATTCTGTTTGTGTTCTTGTTTGTCTGTGCCGGCTGAAGTCTGAATCTGTATTTTCGGTATGCGCACACAGTCTGGTATGCAGTCGCTCTCGGCCCGTGAGGGGCCGATGATCTCCCAGTCTTGGGTAGAGGCTGGGGGCATGATTGGCCAACGGGCTAGGGGGATCACCGACTGTTGTCCTGGGAGACATCCCAGGAGGTCTGGAGGGACCCCAGGGACGCCTGGGAGATTCCCGTCTGGGTGCCGGAGAGGACACGGTCCTCCTGGCTGTCTGGTTTTCTGAATTGGTTTTGCTTGTCTCGGTGGAAGCGGGACCTTGTCAGTCTTTGTCTGTGTATTTTCAGTATCTGTTTTTGTCTTGTTTGTGACTTTGACGATGGGACAGACGATGACTCCTCTAGGTTTGACTTTAGGACATTGGACTGAAATTAAGGTTAAGGCACACAATTTGTCAGTTGAGGTAAAGAGAGGGCCATGGAAGACTTTTTGTTCTTTGGAGTGGCCAACTTTTGATGTTGGCTGGCCCCCGGAGGGCACCCTTAACCTCTCTATTGTTTCAGCAGTGAAAGCCATCGTTCTTCAAAAGGGAACAGGGTCCCATCCTGACCAGGCACCTTACATCCTTGTCTGGGAGGATCTTGCACAAGACCCCCCTCCATGGCTTAAGCCTTGGGCGCAGAAACAAAAGCCAGGCTCCCGAGTCCTGGCTCTCAGAGAATCGAAACTCAAACCGAAAGCAAAAACTCCAAAGCCTGAGACTCAGCCCGACAGTCAGCCTTCAGCTCCTCCTAAGGTCTATCCTGAGATTGAGGAGCCATCCGAATGGCCAACTCCTCTCCCACCCCTTACCCTCTACCTCAGGTGCCAGATCACAAGGCCAATGGTGGTGCTGAGGGCGGACCGGCCGCTGGAACCCGAAGTCGGTGTGCCCAGAGTCCTGCGCAGGACCTTGGAGGGCCGGACTCCACCATAGCGTTGCCGGTTCGTGCCTACGGGCCCCCGGCTGACCCCCCTCAACTCCAACCCCTCCAATACTGTCCATTCTCCTCTGCTGACCTTTACAATTGGAAGATTAACCACCCTTCTTTTTCAGAAAACCCTGCCAGCCTAACGGACTGGTGGAGTCCCTAATGTTTTCCCACCATCCTACTTGGGATGACTGCCAGCAACTCCTGCAGGTTCTCTTTACTACTAAGGAGAAAGAGAGGATTCTCTTGGAAGCTCGTAAAAATGTTCCAGGGCCGGATGGGACTCCCACCAACCTTCCGAATTTGATAGATGCCGGATTTCCCCTGAACCTCCCTAATTGGGACTTCAACACAGCAGAAGGTAGGGAGCAGCTGACAGTCTATCGCCGGGCTCTTGTGGCAGGTCTCAAAGGGGCAGCCAGACACCCCACCAATTTGGCTAAGGTAAGAGAGGTCCTTCAAGGACCAGCAGAACCCCCATCTGTGTTCCTAGAACATTTGATGGAGGCCTATAGGCATTATACCCCTTTTGACCCAACCTCTGAGGGTCAGCAGGTGGCAGTAGCTATGACCTTTATAGGGCAATCAGCATCAGATATTAAGAGAAAGCTACAACGTTTAGAAGGACTGCAGACCCTGTCTCTGCAGGATTTAGTCAAGGAGGCAGAGAAAGTGTTTCATAAAAGGGAGACGGAAGAAGAAAGGAAAGAGAGGGAGAAGCGGGAAGCAGAGGAAAGAGAGAACCAGAGGGATCGTAGACAGGAAAGGAATCTGACTAGAATTTTGGCTGCAGTGGTAGGAGAGAGAGAAAAGACAGGACTTAGACAGACAAGGGACCTGGGCAACAGAAGACCACGAATGAGAGGAGGGCAGAGGCCCCTACTAGAGAGGGACCAATGTGCCTACTGTAGAGAGAAAGGACATTGGGCAAACGAATGTCCAAGGAGGAAGACTAAGGCCTCCAAGGTCTTAAATCTAGAAGAAGATGATTAGAGGGGACGGGGCTCGGACCCCCTC
>CM052717.1:2474373-2490690 GCA_028551405.1 Uromys caudimaculatus | reverse complement strand
CCACACAACTGGGGATTAATTGGAAATTACATTGTGCTTATAGACCCCAGAGCTCAGGTCAGGTAGAGAGGATAAACAGAACTCTAAAAGAGACCTTGACAAAATTAGTCTTAGAGACTGGCGGGAAACACTGGACAGCCCTCCTTCCCTTTGCCCTGTTCCGAGTTCGGAACACTCCTGGAAGGTTTAAACTCACTCCTTATGAAATCTTATGTGGGGGACCACCACCACTTACTGAGGCAGGTGGAGTTTTTGACCCTGATGCTTCTCTTTCTCAACCTGTTTGCCCGATTGAAGGCCCTTGAGTTGGTCAGACGTCAAGCCTGGGAACAGATAAAGGAAGCCTATGAGACTGGGAGTACCGACGTGCCCCATCAATTCCAGATCGGAGACACTGTCCTGGTCCGGCGCCATCGAGTGGGCAATCTCGAGCCTCGCTGGAAGGGACCATACTTAGTGCTCTTAACCACCCCCACGGCGGTTAAGGTTGAGGGCATCCCAGCCTGGATCCATGCTTCCCACATCAAGAGGGCCCCAGAGCCGGTCCAAGATGAATGGAAATTGGAAAAGACTGCCGATCCTCTTAAGCTACATCTGTGCCGTGTACATGATTCAGGTACCGGGTAAAAATCCTCATGCCCCCCAGAAATTAACCTGGCAAGTGTCATCAGCCACAGGGGAAATGATATGGTCAATAAGCCACACAGCACCGCCCTGGACTTGGTGGCCTACTCTTTATCTAGACCTTTGCAAATGAACTGTAGGTGCCTCAGGCAACTGGAACTTAGAAGAATATTTTGATCAACAGTGGAGGGCACCCTCCCTGCCTTCCCCTACCGGGATATCTGGCCTTGAACCATGGGGAGGCTGTGGTACACCAGACAGAAGAGCCATGCTTAGCGTTCTCACCTTCTATGTTTGCCCTGGCTTCCATAGAGACCGCGCCTTAAGCTCACGGTGCGGAGGCAGAGAGGACTACTACTGCCGTAGCTGGGGCTGTAAGACCACAGGTGACACCTACTGGAATCCTTCTTCTTCCTGGGACTATATTAAGGTTACTGCTAACTATACGCACCCTGGTCTTGGTAAAGTAATTTATGACTGGAGCAGCGTGCCAGAATGTTCAGGCTGGTGCCACCCATTGCGTATCCAGTTCACAGATCCAGGAAAAAAATCCAAGCTATGGACTAGGGGTGTTTCATGGGGGTTTGAGGCTTTATAAGGAAGGTTATGATGATGGTGTTATCTTCACCATAAGACTAAAGATAGAAAGCCCCCTGTCGCTGTCAAAAAAAAAAAAAAAAGATATCCAGGGTTGGTTATATAGTATAGCTGGGCTCTGGTGGTACTATGTTGCTCGGGGTCTTGCTGATTCTGTTCTTATGCTGTCCTTTAGGCAAATGCCTTTCCTGGTGTTGGCTGAATGGTCCTGATGGGAGCAGAATTTCTCAGGAAGGTAGGGCGAGCTGTGGGCCAGACAATGGAGGTCAGGGTACCTACTCTGTTGGTTGTGTCTCAGACCACATTCTGCAGTCTATGTAGTGGGTGGACCCTATGCTGCAGGCTGTGTCCCAGTTGGACCCAGCTGGGGTGGCAGACAGATCCAACGGGGATGAGTAGTCAGACAGGGTTCCAAGCTGGTTAGTTTTGGGCCCCCAAAGGTTTCCATGGGGAGGTAAGGTGTTTTTCAGGTCCCACAAGGCTCCTCCAGACCAAGGAGCAAGGCCAGAGCTAGGCAATGGGGTTGGGGGGACCTCGAGTGCCATTCACCTCTGCAGGTTGTCCCAGGAGGACCTCTAACTAAATTCTTAATAAGTAACTCTTTTTTTTTTTTTTTTTTTTTTCCAGTTTTTAGGAGACAAGGTTTCTCTGTGTAGCTCTGACTGTCCTGGAACTTGCTCTGTAGACTAGCCTGGGTTTGAATTCAGAATCCACCTGCATTTGCTATCTGAGTCTGAAGATTAAAGGCCTGTGCCACCATTACTGGCTCTTACCCTTATTCTTAATACTTACTCTTATTCTCAAAGATAAGTATAGCATTCTACCTCATTAAACAACCTTCTTTTTACAGTACACAGAGATCATTACAGAACGTTGCCACTGGTCAAAATGACAAGAACAACTTCACATTGATTGATACTTCACTGATTGATACATCTATAACACAACCCCTACACCTAAGACTTAAGAAATATCACAGACAACTGGGTATAAGAACAAGCAGAACAAACCACTTGCTGGGATATTTTGCCTTATAAACATGACATGGAGGTTGAACACCAGTTGACATGCCAACATGTAAGGAAGAGCTCTCCCATCTTCTAGATGAAGAACCAAAGGCAGTTAGTGTCTGCTGAGAGAGGAAGAATCAGTGTTGAGCCCTTCAATTGCTTATCAAATTCTAAGTGATCAACCCTGAAATCATATGCATATGAGCAACATTAATGGACTCATGAGTTCTATGTATATATTTATTTATATAACAATAATAATTAAGAAAAAGAAGCCATGAATTTGAGAACATGGATTCTAAATACAGGAAGAGTTGGAGAGAGAAGTAGTACCCTATATAATGAATTTTTAAACAAACTTAAAATTATAAATTAGAATATATTTAAATTGTTTTAACAACATATACTGAACAATCTACAAGTCCAACCAGATTTGCTGTGAGCAATTAAATAAATGGTCCAGAAACCTTCTTTGAAATGCACTGCTCCTGTTTCCCTCTCTACTGTTTTTCACATAAGTGAGGACAGAGTCAGAGTTAAAAACGCCTGAATGCCTTGGTCAACCAGTGATATAATCCTGAGGAAACCACTTAAACTCTTGATACCTCAAGTTGTCCATCCATTTTGGAGATGATGGCCAGGAAATAGCTCTCACGATCCTTTCCCCTCTCTTTATGGCACTCCCACTAGACTCTGAGATTGGAAGAAAAAAAAAAAAAGCTTCCTAAACATACAAATTTTAGAAATTGTGGTACAAATTAATAGTTCTGCTCATCATGAACAGTACTTTAAATACATTATTACTTAATCACCATTAAAATTAGCCATTCATAGTCATATTTCAAATTTTTAATCATAATAAATTTTTAAAAGATGCTGGGAAGATGGCTCAGTTGGTAAGTTTTTCTGCACGCATAACAACCTGACTTTAGATTCTCAGCACCAATGTAAAAAGCCAGCATGTAGGCCTGTAATGCCAGCACAGGGCAGCGGAGACTAAAAGAGCCCTCGAGTTTGCAGGCCACCCAGTCTAGCATTTGGTCAACTCTAGGTTCAAAAGGAGACTCTATCTCAAAGAAACATGGTGGAGAGGAGACAGAAGACACCTTATATTGGCTTTGTCCTCCTGAAAGGCATACATGCACATGAACCTACACATATATGTACACATATATGTACACTATACACATGCACACACCAAAAAGCACATATGGAATTAGCAATCCACTTTTAAATTGAGAGGTTTTTATCTTACTGAATAGTAAACAGAAGAGGGAGCTCTAAGATTAGAATTCAAATTCTATCCTTCACTGTTGCTATACCAAGCAAATTCTAAACATAATTACCTAAAATATGCAAAGCATTTCATCACTTATAACCCAACACCATTACAACTGCAACAGTAATAAATGGTTTAGGCTAATAAAACCACAGACCCACTAAAAAGTGAGTTTTGAGCCATTATCCAAGGACTTAAATATAAGATAATCTATTTCAATAAATGCAGTACAAATTCCTTTAATGATATTAAAGCAATATGTTTGCTGTTTTTCCCATTACAATGTAGTTTTTACTCACCACTCACATATCTAAGGGAAACACGACTTTTTTGTAAAATTTTCTTGTGTACAATAGTACCACTTAAATGCTGAAAATACTTGATTATTGAGAATGAAGTTATTTTCCTCATTTCTTGCTTTCTATGTATTGCTAAAATTTAGGGCTTATGCCCAAGGTAATCCAGATGGTCAACTATTTCAATTATCAGTCACTTATCATATAACCCAGACTTTTTTCTGATAATTATATCCATATCTGTTTTATTTATTTGCAATTTCACCTATGCTTAGACAGATTTTATCTATCTATAATTTTATCAGTTTAGACATCAAAACAGACACATGGGTAATTTGTCAGAGTCCAACAAAACATTGTGCAAACCATCTCATGACTTATATGTGACACAGTTATAATCTACAGAAGAAGACAAGGAGGAGGAAGAAGAAAAGGAAGAGGAGGAAGAAGAGAAAGAGGAAGAGAAGGGAGAGAAGAACAGGAGGAAGAAGAGGAGGAAGAGGAAAAAGTAGTTTAAGGTGTGAGTGATTCAGTCAATAAGATGAACTAAAGCATAAAAAGAAGAGAAATTAACCCCTCATCAATCAATAATGTACCTTTATAATTCCCATAAGAAAGCAAAAATAGGTGACTGGTATTTTTAGTCCCTCTCCCTCTCTGTGGAGCTCCTAAAACAGAATTTTTCTTACTCAACTCTGAATCTATAAGAATTTTACTGTGTGGGCGATAAACTGAGCAAGCCAGAGGGATCAAGAACATCACAAAAACTCGAATCAACTAAAGTGTGGGCCCACAGAGACTGAGCTATCAGGGAGCATGCATGGGCAGGACCTAGGCCCCCTACACATGTGTAGCAAATGTGCAGCCTGGTCTTTATGTGAGTCCCCTATCAAGTGGAGCAGGCCTAGCTCATCTCTATTCCCTGCCAATGGATCCCTTTCCTCCTACATGGACTGCCTGGTTGGGCCTTAGTGGGAGAGGATGTGCCTAGTCTTGCTTGCAGTAGATGTCCCAGTATGAGATGGTAGCCAAGGAGAAGAGGAGGGGGCAATGGAGGGAAGAAGAAAGGGATTTGTAAGGATGGAACTGGGAGGAAGAGTCTGTGATGTAAGGTGAATTTTAAAAAAAAAAAATTATTGGAGAAGAAAAAAAGAAAAGAATTCTACTGTTTCCAGATGTTTGAGCAGACTGATAGGTGAGTACAAGTACCTGCACAGACACCACTGCTTAATGGCAGTGGTCTTCTTCATTTCTAATACTGCATGACCTTTATCACTGAGGTTGTGTTTTAATAACAATCACATGCAGAATCCTCTTAACTAGAAGATTTCCAAATCAAAGCGTTCTTGGTAATAGGGTTATGTGGGGCGATGGGTTGTGACAGGCAGCCTGGCCCCTGGTCGAGCACAGGCTTAACCCCAGGTGACCCAGTGGGGGCTAGCCCTGCAAGGGACTGGTAGGTGTTCTGCCATGCTCCCAGGGGGCCCTTGGCTCCTGTCCAGTAGCTACAACCCCCACAACCCCCTGTAGAGAGGTCTCTGACCACCAGTCACTTAGGAGCAGCACACCAAGCCTTCCCACATGCAGATAAGATATCCCTAAACTCTCAGACCAAGCCAATGGGAAGTACCTGCTGTCAGACCCTGACCCATCCCGAACTGTATATTAGATCATCCCAAACTATATATGAGAGATTCTATCCAGAAGGAATAAAGGTGTGAGAACTACTCCGTCGTCTGAGCGCTTCTACCATAAGAGCTGTAACACTGCTGCTTGGGAAGACGTCTGCTCTACCAAAATGCCACCAGAAGCTTCCCGCACTCCTCTCTGGCTAGTCAGCCTCTCGTGGGCTCAGCCCGGCCTGACTCAGTGCAGGGTGGCAGGTGCAGCATCTTGGAGCAACCGAGGCAGCAACCGCAGAGACCGAGATGGAGGTGATTCCCTTTGCCTGAACCCTTGCACTTGGCTGGGCCAGAGATCCCTGTGGAAAGCCTCCAGCACACAGGCCCACAGGGTTAATAGTTTGTTATAAAATGAGAGCACCAAGAAAACAAATCAAAATCTCATGAACCCTAACACTTTCTCTTATCACTTCCAGGCATCGTGTGTCTTATGTCAGAGTTCCTTCAGCGTTTCACCTAGTGCAACAGATCCTTCAAGCTGTCATTGTTCTCCTTTTAACCATAAGGCATGGAGAGACACCTTATCTCAAAACCCCACCACTAGTGATTAACAGATGATGCGTGTGACCACGAAAGGCGGACTTCTTAGTCTTTACCCTTGTTATCCTTCGCTTCTCAAATCTCGTCTCCTTGTTTTAATGATTATTTGTTATGTGTATGTACATGTGCTTACACAAGTTTATGTACACCACACTGTTGTAGGTATAGGTTCCCGAGGGATTCAGAAGGCATCAGATCCCCTAGAACTAGAATCACAGGAAGCAGTAAGTGAGCCAATGTGGGTGCTGGGAACCAAGCCTCGGTCCTCTACAAAAGCTCTAAGTGTTCATAACAACCGAGCCATCTCGTCAGCCCCTCATCTCCTCTTTTCTGCATTAAATCTGTTCAAATATTTATTTTTGTAGTAGGGTCCAAACACCTGAAATTCCTAATGTGTTAGTTTGTTTTAAATTATTTAAATTTCATTTTGTCCGTTGACTTAGTGGACAGCAGTGCACTATGTAGCCCCCACTAACTTGGAATTCCTTATGTAGACCAGGTTACAGAGATCTGCCTACCTCTGCCTACTGAGTGTTGGGATTAAAGGCTTGCGCCACCATGCCTGGCTGAAGAATATTTAAAATAGATTTGTGTATATCTAAACTAATGCTGTTAGGAATTTTAATAAAATTAAAATTTTATTAATCTACATACCAATCTGGAGAAAAGCTAGCCTCTTGCTGTGCTCAGACTTTTAGCCTGAAACAGGATGTGTCATTTTAAGTCATTTCTTTTGTCATCGCTAAAGAAGGTTTTCAGCATATGGATGCTATGTATGTCTCAGTAGGTATATAGTGAGGTTTTGTTGTTTGACATGTATTTGTTATGTTTTTAATGTCTGTTTCTTCATCTTTCTTATTAACGGGCTAAAATACTAATGATTAGTGTACGGTTCTTGTATCCTAAAACTTTATATCTTAGGGTTTCCGTTGCTGTAAAGAGACCCCGTACCAAGGCAACTCTTACAAAATATAACATTTAATTATAGATTCTGGAGGTTCAGTCCATTATCATGGTGAGAAGCATGGCAGCATCCAGGCAGGCATGGCGCTGAAGAAGCTGAGCCTGCTACATCTTCACCCAAAGGAAGCCAGGAACAGACTGTTTCCAGGCAGCTAGGAGGAGGGTCTCAAAGCCCACCTCCACAGTGACACACTTCTTCCAACAAGGCCACACCTCCTAATAGTGCCATTCACTGGGACAAGCATATTCAAACCACCACACCTTATGAAACTATTACCTCCAGAAGGTTTTGCTTGTGAATTCCTTGGCATTTCTTATCTCAGACTGTTTACCTTTTCTACCTCATTCTACATTGATCTACATTCCCAACTCCGTTTTTTTCCTTTTTACTAAGTTTTTGAGTCATGAAAATTTAGTAGTGGAGACCTCTCTTCATGTTTGAAATGCTCCTGTTATTTTCCTGCTATTAATTTTTAGTTTGGATACATTATGACCAAATGTTGCCCTTTGTATGTTTTGTTTCATTGTTATTCTTGTTCTGTGGCCCACCATAAGACATGTCTTACTTTTCTTTGAAAGAGAGAGAGTGTGTTGTGCAGTTGTATCTGCACCTTTGTACACATGGACATGGAGATCAGAATTCAACCGTGGTGTCATTCCTCAGAAACTTGTCCACCTTGCTTTTGGAGGCAGACTCATGTGAGCACCTGGGAATCACCAATTAGGCAAGACTGGCTAGCCAGGAAACCCCAGGGATCCACCTGTCTCTACCTCTCCAGGGCTGAGATTACAAGTACTCACACCCACACCTGGCTTTTCCTGTAGCACTGGGGGCCGGGGGGGAGGGGGTACTCAGATCCCCGTGCTTGTGCAGTGAGCACCTTATTGACTTGGCTACACTTTTTAAATTTTTTCCCCTCTAGGAATGGAAAGATGGTTCAGCAATAAGACTCTACACTGAAGTTACAGAGGACCTGTGTTTCATTCCCACCACGCACTTCAAAGAGCTTACAAACTTCTGAAAAACCCAGCTCCAAGAGGATCCCAAGGCCTCTGACTTCCAAAAACACCCACCCTCACACGCATACACACACAGAGACACACACACAGACACACACACACACACACACAAGCTCATAGTTTACAACAAAATAGAGTGAAATTTAAAGTGAATTTTGTAAGGTTAGAGTGTTCGTGAACATCAATTAGATTTATGTTGACTATTTGTATTGTTCATGCCCTCTATAGCCTTCATAAGTATAATTAATTTGGGTTTTAGTTTAGTTTTTCTTGGAATTTTGGAGACAGGGTCTCACACTGCATCTCATGCTAGTCTAGAACTCACGATGTTACTCAAAGAGGCTTCAAGGTTGTGGTCTTGAACTTCTGTCAATCTGCTTCCTCAGCCTCCTGAGTACCGGGATTACAGATATAAGCAACCCACACCCTAGTGTTACGGTTAAGTCATTAAACCAACCACAGCTTGTAGGTTAATTTTGAGTTTGGCAACTTCCATTTTCATCCCTATCTATCAATTTTCCAGGCTTTTATTTTTCCTTTACATACAACATTTGCGCTCTGCACAGTTGAGCTTTTTTTTTTTTGTCTTTCTGATGAGCTGGTCCTTTGATTATCAAATAATGGTTCTCTTTGACTCCAGTAGTTGTCGCTTATGGTTCTAGGGTGTACTTTATGAGATCTTAACAGGAAACTCCTTCCTTTTTAATTACTATCTCATATCTTTCCTGTCCTTTTTTTTTTTTTAACTTTCCCTGTGCCACTAAATTTGAATTATGTTTTTTTGTTGAGTTTGGAAGGATGAAGTTTGAGTTCATGTAATTAGCTTTAAAAATCTTCATCTATAGTGATAAGCAGTAAATAGACTCACAACTGTTTGCTTATCTACTTTTTGAAGGTAACACTTTTTGTGTGGAATTACTCTTGTCACATCTACATGGATAGTCAAGGTTTGCCAGCCCATGTTTTCCTGCCTTTTACTGTTTCGATTCTATCTCATTTTCTTTGAGGTCCTAGGAGCAGCTTTAAGGCTCCCAGCTTTGTATAAAAGGCTGATTTTCACCATCTGTACATAGCTTGAATCAAGATTCCTCTATCTCTTGATCATTCTAGTCCTCCTGAACACAGTCTCCAGCCATTAGATATGGCTTGGATACTCACAGTATCACTCACATTTGACCGTACTCACTAATGATTTCAAGCTCACCTGTGTCTCCAGAAATACTGTCAAAAGCTGGGTAGCGGTGGCGCATGCCTTTAATCCCAGCACTTGGGAGGCAGAGGCAGGCGGATTTCTGAGTTCGAGGCCAGCCTGGTCTACAGAGTTAGTTCCAGGACAGCCAGGGCTACACAGAGAAACCCTGTCTCGAAAAACCAAAAAAAAAACAAAAACAAAAACAAAACAAAAGAAATACTGTCATTTAATTTAGAGTTCAGTATGCTTGAGTACAGAAATTGCCCTCTATAATACCAGAGTCTACTGAGATCATAAGAAGTCTTGGCTCTGACCCATCTAGGTTTTTGTCCCCAAGCTAGCTACATTCTGCTCTACATCATATATTTAACTCACATATACACCAGGTACTATAGCTCAACCCATTTAAACCTGAAACTAACTTTGTGATGTATATATTTTTTACTATCCTCGCTTTATAAAAGGAAAACTAAGACATAAAGAATATTAATAACTTGTCCTAAAATAAAATAAGTAAATAGCAGAGGCAGGATGACTGTGGGTGCCACCTTTATACAACATGGTACCATTCACATGACTTCCAGAGCTCTCTTCTAAAAGGGCCTATTTAATTGTTTTACCTCACAGGCCTTCAGAATCAGTCTTTTTTTTTTAAGATTTATTTATTTTATTATTTATATGAGTACACTGTAGCTATCTTCAGACACACACCAAAAGAGTGTATCAGATCCCATTACAGATGGTTGTGAGCCACCATGTTGTTGCTGGGAATTGAACTCAGGACCTCTGGAAGAGAAGTCAGTGCTCTTAATCACTGGGCCATCTCTCCAGCCCCAGAATCAGTCTTTAATAAACGTTGCACAATGTATGAACCAGCAGTTCCTCAATGTTACCTTGTCTGGAACCTCACTGAAGGTTCTAGTCATACTGAACTTATGATGATTTCTATGTAGAATCCATTGTTATTACTTAACACGCTCATTGTCATTCTTTGAGTCCTAGGTAAAATTCTCATTCTTCCATAAGTCTTCTGTATCTATCCTTGAAGTCCACCTCTCTGTCCTTAAGCAACTTTCTCATTTCTCTATTATAGTGTCATTTTATTATGATTCCTGTGTTTCAACTGCTAGATCTATGAATATTCAAGAAAAATGAAAATGTATTTTTTTATTTTAGCCTCCTAAACACTGACCCCATACATTAATAACAAATGATACTATATTGGACAATTTCCAACAGAATAATGTAACTTAAAAATGCAGGAATTAAAGCGTTTTTATATTGATTCTCTTGAACATTACTAGATCTTCAAAATATAGAAAGTATAGCTAAAATCCAGAAAAAGGCACATTACACTCAAGCTTGAAAACAAAATGACTATGCTTTTATGATACAAAATTATCAATGTCCTTATAAAATAAATTTATTGCTTCAAAAAACAAGATTTTTGGAATGTTCTAATGATTATTATTTATTAAAATATCAAATTATTATTTATACTCAGCAGAAACATTAGTCTTTGGCAATAAATTTTTTGAAAATTAATAACTCAGTATAACAATATTAACAGAGTTCTAACTAAAGGATACCTAAACTGAAAATCAAGAATACACAGAGAACTCATACACTTTGAATGCTGGGAAGGGCACACCAGAACACACACTGGCGAATGTTGCAAGGTCTCTGATACTAGAGACCCAGAAGGCTAAAAGGCACCAGATAGACTGTAAACAAAGATCACATCTTTACCTGTGCTTGTCAGGTTTTCTCAGCTTAACACACACTAGAGTTACCTGGGAAGAGAGAACCCCAATTTAGGTTCATTACTGACATCAAATTGGCCTGTGCTCATGTCTTTTCTTAATTAGTGATCGACATGAGAGTACCTATCCCAGTGTGGACTATGCCACCCCTGGACATGTGAGCCTAGACTGTATAAGAAAGGAAGCTAAATAAGCCATGGGAAACAAGCCAGTAAGCAGTGTTCCTCTGTGGTCTCTGCTTCAGTTCCTGCCTCAAGCCCCTGTCCTGGCTTCCGCAGACAATGGTCTATGACGTAGAAGGTATAAGCCAAATCAACCTTTTACCTCCAAGCTGCTTCTGGTCAGTGTTTCATCATCAGCGAGCTGAGATGTCCTGCCTCTAAAGCATGAATCATGTCCGCGCTAAAGGTGAGAAAAGTATTAGAAGCAAAGAAATGATTAGAAGAGTTCACTGAGAATTTTGTCTTCTCGAGATAACAACATCCTCTTTCAACAAAAGATCCTTCTGAAAGTACCAGATAAATTTTCTACTTTCCCATCCTTTCCTTTAATAAATAACACAAGGTTCTTGTTGTATGCCACACACTGTCCTGGGTGCTAAAAACACAAGACAAACAAGGTTCATAATACTCGAATTTCAACTGCATGTCTGTGTCCCCAACTGTAGAAGACACAGACGCTCACTACATTAGGACGATGGTTTCTCTTGTCTGCTTTTACATAATGAAATCCCATATTCACTAATCAGAGAATTCTGTGAAATTCCAAAACACCTCAAGTATCAATTAGGCTGGTTGCCCCACCCCATCCCCAACCCTCAGTCAAAAGAACCCTGGGCTGAAATCACAGGTTTAATCTCATTCACACTTGCAAAGAGAAACCAAGGACAAACCTCAGGATGGCTCTAGATACCGAGGGAAAGACTTGATGGGGAAGGGGAAAGTATGTTATCTGCCTTCTCTGGACAGCCAAGGGAAACTGAGAGAGAGTCACACTTGAAAACCCAGCA
Organism: Uromys caudimaculatus; assembly: GCA_028551405.1. Lineage (NCBI taxonomy): Eukaryota > Metazoa > Chordata > Mammalia > Rodentia > Muridae > Uromys > Uromys caudimaculatus. Next base: position 2,478,715 of record CM052717.1, on the reverse strand, counting down.
ACCACATCAGACAAATAATATAAAAGGCACTGTACCATGCCACTGACGCGTGGCAATGTGCCGTCTTGTAAATTAAACTAGAGTGATTGCTTTAAATCAGTAGTTCTTCATACCCAGATGTCTGTCAACAAATGGCCCCCATCTTGCCTAAAGACTGTTTTACAGGGAGAAAATGAATGGTTGAGATTTATTAGAGAATAGAAGTACCATCAGATTACCATTTATAGGACTGACTCATCATTCTCCGTTCGCCATGCTGGGGACTTTCCATATTTATATCATGAGGCTCATAGAATCTGCTGACGAGAATGTGTGAACCATCAGGTAAAATTTAGTACATGGAGACTAGTACTTAGATTGTTTTTATATTATGTCCCAAATTGGAATTGGCTCTGTGACAGATATGGAATACCAGAGTCCTGCTGAGCAACTGCAACAAGTCTGCACATTCCTTCCAGACCCCGGAGCACAGTGGAAATAAAGATCAACACCTCTGGTTTTCCCTAAAGGCAGCAGCTGCAGCTGCTCAAGCGCCTGTGGAATGTGAAGTGACATCCCCCCTCCTGGCTGGCACAGTCACTGTCATCTGGGAGACAGGTCACAGAGCCTATAGCATTTCTGCCTTCCACTGTAGCTTGGATATGTCAGCAGGCTGTCAGGAGATGAAAAACCTGAAAGACAGGAATGGTTGGCCCAGCCAAGGCAGCTCAGCCATTTCTGATGAATGTAGACCTGGAGAAAATTGCATCTGAAACTTTCTTAGGTGTTAAGCAAGTGACAAAGAAGGCCGCTGAACAAAGTTACAAAGAAACCTTGGTGCTGCAGTGTGTGTGTGTGTGTGTGTGTGTGTGTGTGTGTGTGTGTGTGTGTATTGGGGGGAGGGATAGATAGAACGTGTCTCTATTGGCTCTCTGAGGAGGTTAGAAGTTTAAGAAAACATAAGCAGGGTATACTTTTCTTTTTCAAGAACCTGTGTTTTTTCTATACAGGATTTCCTGAACACATCCTGGGGCACCAAGTATATACCCCCCCCCCCATTTTGACTTAGTAGCAAGCATCATTTCCTGTAAGGCTCTTCCAGAGGAGAGACAGGGGTGGGGTGGGGGAGACCATACACAACACAAAATAGAAAAGAAAGAGTTGCCAGGAATGTTTTCAAGAAACATGAACATGTCTCTCCAATTTGCTTAGCCGGGCTGTTTTAGTTTGCTTCATAGTGCTTCTTACACGTGTAAACCTAGATTAATGCTCAGATACACTCCACTGCGTGAAATGCTTTGGCCTCTTTGAGCTTCACAGTGATTTGCTCTTAAAAAACTCTGTTTCTCTTCCTTCCCATTTCCATCGTCAACCTGTTATTATTTTGTTGCAGACACAGCTGTCTAGTTTAAGAAGGGAAACGGACCATTTTTCCGTACACTAGATCAGAAGACCACATGGAACTTCATTGTCCATTTGCCTTTCAGTTTCCACAATTCCCTTGCTTTCATTCTGGCCTTTGTTTTCTCTAATGGTCATTTATCACATCCATGCAGCACTATCCAGCTCTGAGGAGCAGTCAGCTAAGGATACCAGACTAAGCCTTGTTGCCACTTCTCTCCACCAGAAATTCCTTATTATGCACCTTAGTTGATGACTTCCTTGGGCAAATGTGCATGTGTGCGCTCTCTCTCTCTCTCGCTCTCTCTCTCTCTCTCTCTCTCTCTCTCCCCCCTATCTCTCTTCTCCCATCTCTCTCCTCCCTGACTCCCCTTTCCTCCCTCCTGGCCATATTGAAAATCCATCTCTTAGTCTATCAAGTTAGCAGTCACTTGCATGTGCACTGAAGTACCATTTAATCTTCTGTCTTGTCCTGATAAAAATAGTAATGAAAGATATAGGCAGAGGCTAGATGTTAACTGTTTACACACATGTTTTCTTTAGAGAAAAAAACATTACAATTGCTATAATATATGATATTGTTATAGACTAAATTTTTACAGAGCTCTTTACGTAGTATGTCATCTTTCTGGATGTTTCATTAAATGGTAGCGCTCCTGAATGTATTTAACAGAAAGAGCAAGAAGGTATTGTTACCTCCTGGGAAAGAAAAAAAAAGGTTTTATCAAAGTGTAGACCCTGGCTAGCTGACCACTCTCCAGTGGAAGAACATGTATCCAAGAACAACGTTTAGGCAGCACAAATTTGTCTTGAAGGATGAGAGGTGGAGAAGGGGGTAGAAAGAAAGAGGGAGTAAGTTGGGTGAGTGGGTAAGAAGGAGAATAAACTAGGGGAAAGATGGGGGATAAATATGATCGAAGCACAGTGGAGAGGAAACCCTTCAAGAACAAATAAGATATTTGAAAAGTACTCTGCACCACATATATCTCCTAAAGATTTATAATACACCATCAAGTGTTAAAATCAATAGTAGATTTTAAAGATTTACAACATGTCATCGGTGAAGAAGGATAAAGATGACTGAGGTACTTGTGACTAAGCCTGAGGCCCCAGTTGGACCCCTGCAACCCATGTACTGGAAGAAGAATCTAATTCCCACGGTTTGTTCTCTGACCATGCACCATTGCATGTGCGTAAACAAACGTTTGCAAATGTAAAAAGAAAAACAAAGTGTTACAGTATAGAGAAAAGACCATAAGTCAGTGCATTTGCAGGAAAATGGATGGTGATGGAGATCCCCAAAAGGCAAATGCTGCCTGTTTTCACACAGAGGCAGAGGCTGTAACAGCTGGTTAAGGATGTGCTTCCATCACGTCAGAGACAAATCGAGATTGTGTTGTAACCAGAGACATTTACCTTTGAAATTCTTTCTATTTGTTTCTGCCCAGGGCTGACTTGAACATTATATTATATAGTCTTAGAGAAATTAGGCTCTTGAGAAAAAAATTCTGGTAGATTCAGAAAGAAACTAATATGTAAGACCTGGTTATTATTGTAGAGAAAATTTACCCTAACCTCCTCAGTGCTGCCTAAGGATTGCTCAGAGCAGACTTAAAATAACTGACCCAGGTGAAACCAATATTCCTTGTTTAGCATCTGTTCCTTCCCACTACACCCAAAGACATCCATCCTCTTATTCTGGGAAATACTTTAGCTGTGTATAATGGAAGTGGGAGGAAATTTTTTTTTTCTTTTCTTTCTTTCTTTTTTTTTTTTTTTTTTTTTGACTAAATTCATCACGGAGACTAGAACAGAAAAACTATGCTTAAGGAGAGCCAAGCCGCTGTCAGTGTCCTAATGAGTTTTAGTTCTTACTGACCGTGCACACGACTTGGGTCTCTTAGTGGCTGACTTACAGAGATATATCCCTTTTGCTGTTATTCCATGAGCCTGTGTGTGCACCTTCTCTCAATAAAACACCAGGATTCTAGAATTTTCCATCTGTTCATAGTTGTCTGAAGGCCAGGTATTTCTGTCTATTTGCTTTCGGGTCTTATCTCAAGGTTTTTTCTCTCTGGGATTCACGGTGCAGTCCCTTTGCCCTGGGGTTTTCCTGTTGTGTTATCTTCTAGATCTTCCCAGCTCTGTGCCTTGATCCATGTTACCAAGGTTTCCTGTGCTTTAGCTTTGGGGTCCGTCCTTCCTCTGGCTGCCGAAAGCCTCCCTCTGACAGGGATTCTGGTTATTTTCTTCCTTCCTGGGAAAGCCCTTTCATTTCCTTTCTTTAGCTCTGTTTATTGTGACTGATTTACCCAGTGACCCCTAACTCCGTCAGCCCCCACATTTCTTCCTGTTTTCAGATAATGGCACCTCTGACCAACCAGTCTGTGAAAACAGATAATGCTAAAGTCTCTATTCCCTCCCAGGCTGACTTCAGCCTCAGCACCCAGACTGTGCCGATGGCTCTGAGTCTGCACAGTCAGCTGCTCTTTCCTTCCGTCTCCCTGAAGCTCCTTTTTCTTATGGGCTTACCAGAGTGCAGCTCTGAATTTCCGTCCTCTGCTTTCTCTTGGGCATCTATCCTTTTCTCTCAGTGCAGAGATCTAAGGCAGAGTTTCTTCATCTTTCACTAACTCATCTCTTACCTTCCGGTGGCACAAGTCTTCATTTTTAAATCCAGTTTTAAAAATGGATTTATTGTGCTAGGCTCCTGTCTGCAAGCATAACAGAGTATCATTAATAGTGTCAGGGACTGATGCTTGCCCGTGGGAAGGGTCTCAAGTTGGGCCAGTTATAGTTGGCCATTCCCTCAGTTCTCTGTTCCATCCCCCTATGCCTGCATTTCTTGTAAACAGGTTGAATTAGAGGTTGAAAGTTTTGTGGGTGGTCTGGCCTCAGTGGGAGAGGAAGCACCTAGTCTCATAGAGACTTGAAGTGCGGGGGGGGGGGGGGGGGGGGGGGG
>CM052717.1:2445040-2464729 GCA_028551405.1 Uromys caudimaculatus | reverse complement strand
TTTAGGATGAAATGTTCTATAGATATCTGTTAAATCCATTTAGTTCATAACATCTGTTATTTTCACTGTGTCTCTGTTTCATTTGTGATTCCAAGATCTGTCCATTGATGATAATGGGGTTTTGAAGTCACCTACTATTATTGTGTGAGGTGCTGTGCTTTGAGCTTTAGTCAAGTTTCTTTTATGAATGTGGGTGCCCTTGCATTTGGAGCATAGATGTTCAGAATTGAGAGTTCTTCTTGGTAGACTTTTCCTTTGATGAGTATGAAGTGTCCTTCCTTATCTTTTTTGATGACTTTTGGGTGAAAGTCAATTTTATCTGATATTAGAATGGCTACTCCAGCCTGTTTCTTGGGACCATTTGCCTGGAAACTTGTTTTCTAGCCCTTTACTCTGAGGTAGTGTTTGTCTTTATGGAAGAGGTGTGTTTCCTGAATGCAGCAAAATGCTGGGTCCTCTTTATGGATCCAGTCTGTCAGTCTATGTCTTTTTATTGGGGAATTGAGTCCACTGATGTTAAGAGATATTAAGGAATAGTGACTGTTGGTTCCTGTTATTTTCGATGTATCTTTTAGGTTTGTGTGGCTATCTTCTTTTCAGTTTTTGAAAGATTATTTTCTTGCTTTTTCTAGGGTGGTTTCCCTCCTTGAGTTGACATTTACCATTTATTATCCTTTGTAAGGCTGGGTTTGTGGAAACATATTGTGTAAATTTGGTTTTGTCATAGAATATTTTGGTTTCACCATCTATGTTAATTGAGAGTTTTGCTGGGTATAGCAGCCTGGGTTGGCAGTCGTGTTCTCTTAGGGTCTGTATGAGTTCTGCCCAGGATCTTCTAGCTTTCATAGACTCTGGTGAGAAGTCAGGTGTAATTCTGATAGGTCTGCCTTTATATGTTACTTGACCTTTTTCCCTTACTGCTTTTAATATTCTTTCCTTGTTTTGTGTATTTGGTGTTTTCACTATAATGTGACGGGACAAATTTCTTTTCTGGTCCAATCTATTTGGAGTTCTGTAAACTTCTTGTATATTTATGTTCATTTCTTTCTTTAAGTTAGGGAAGTTTTCTTCTATGAGTTTGTTGAAGATATTTACTGTTTCTTTAAGTTGAGAATCTTCACTCTCTTTGATACCTATTATCCTTAGGTTCTGTATTCTCATTGTATCCTGGATTTCATGGATGTTTTGGATTAGGAGCTTTTTGCATTTTGTGTGTCTTTTTACTGTTGTGTCGATGTTATCTATGGCATCTTCTGCTCCTGAGATTCTCTCTTCTATTTCTTGTATTCTGTTGGTTATGCTTGCATTTATGACTCCTGTTCTCTTTCGTAGGTTTTCTAACTCCAGGGTTGTCTCCTTTTGTGATTTCTTTATTGTTTCTATTTCTATTTTTAGCTTCTGGATAGTTTTGTTCATTTCCTTTGTCTGCTTGATTGTGTTTTCCTATAATTCTTTAATGGATTTCTGTGTTTCCTCTTTGAGGGCTTCTAGTTGTTTACCTCTGTTCTCTTGTATTTCTTTAAGGGTGTTAATTTCTTTCTTAAAGTCTATCATCATCATGAGAATTGATTTTAAATCTGAGTCTTGCTTTTCTGGTGTGTTGGGGTATCCAGGGCTTGCTGTGGTGGGAGAGCTGGGTTCTGATGTTGCGAAGTAGACTTGGTTTCTGTTCCTTATGTTCTTGCCCTTGCCTTTTGCCATCTTGTTAACTCTGATGTTAGCTGATCTTACTCTGTCTGGCTGTGGCTTGTCCCTCCTGCAGGCCTCTGTATCAATACTCCTTGAAGACCAGCTCTCTCTGAGAGGTGTTTGGGTTTGGAGAGCTGTGGCACAGGGTCAGCTCTGGGCTGCAGACAGAAACCAGAAGGATCTTGTCCGCAACTGTCCCTTGATTCCTGTGTCCTGATGGCTCTGCAAGGGTCCCTCTTGATCCAGTGAGTTTGAACAGAAGTGGTGGTTTTGCCTATGCTCAAAGGTATGTCAGCACTCCTGAGATACCAACTCTTTCTTGGAGCCCTGTGGCCCAGGCTGAGTTCCCCAGGTCCTGGTGAGCAGTGGTGTTTGTCTTATCCCCACTCATGGCTTTTCCACGCTCCTGGGAGGGTAACTTTCTTCCTGTGCTACTTGGCTATGGAACCCTGGTGGCTCAGGCAGTGGTCTCCCGCCACAGATAGAAACCGGAAGGTTCCTGTCCCTGACTTTTCCTCCTCAGTCTCTGTGTCCTGAGGGCCTGGGAGGCTAGCTTTCTTCCGGTGCTAATTGACTATGGAGCCCTGTAGAAAGAACTTTTAAGGTATTGTTCTTTCGGGTTTATTTTCCCCTTTGTTCAAGAGTCTACTTTATTTTATATCAATATAACCCTATTACTTTCCATTGATAATTATTACATGATAAATCTTTTTCCATTACTTTACTTCTTATTGTCCTGAATTGTTTTATTTTAAGTGAGGTTCTTACAGAAATGTACTTAGGCCATATTTTTTAACCACTCTGATAATCTTAGTTTATTAAAGAATGGGTGTATTGCCATGTACATTTAGTGTAAATACTGATATTTACTTTAAGACAAACCTTTTTTCTTTTTTTTTAAATTCTAGATTTTGCTGTTTTATTTTTGCTATAAAGTTGAATTGAACATGTTGAAGATATATTTTAAATTTTGTTTTAAGTATCCACGTAAAAAGTTTAAGTATACATTTTTGTGGATCTTTGTAAAGAGGCTGCTCTACTGGCTACATACACGCATGTACATAATTATATAAAGAACTACTGGGGTTGCTGTTACCAATAGTAAATGTGAAACCAGACCTCCTTTTCCTTGTCTTTACTTAGACATTTCCAGAATTAAATTTAGAAACTAAGAACATTTTAAGTTTTTATTTATTTTTGAAAATTTGATATGAGTGCTGTATTTACATCATTGTCCACCTCTCCTCTCCTCTCCACAGTTCTTCCTCTGTCCCTCTACCTCCTTAACAAACTCATGGCCTCTTATTCTTTAATTATAACATGTATCCTTAATATATATTCTATTAAATACATTAAGGTAAAGTAGTATAGTATAATATATAAAATGTCATATGTAATATTGTTACATTATATATTATATACTATATATTATATAGCATACAGTATACACTATATACCATATATATGATATATCATATATGTACATGTATGCACATATATGTATATAACATATATGGTATATAGCATATAGTATATATTAATTGTATATTATATTATACATGATATATATTATATTCTACATGTATATTATATATTTTTATTAAATATAAAATATGTGATATATAAAATATTAAAATGTATTACACATACACATATTTGTATGAGATATATATCAGCAGGATACACACACACACACACACATACACACACACACACACACACACACACATATATATGCTGATCATTTAGTGTTGCTTGTATTGTTCAGGGCTGACACCCCAAGATTTGATAAACCTATTCAGGGTTCAAGCGTCTCATTTCTGGAGAAAACTGATTCTTTCTCTTTCTCTCCCTCTCTCAGCTGTTATTAATTGCCTGTATCTCCTCTTCTACGGTTGAAGCTTTATGAGAATTCTCCATCCACAGTGACCTTCCAACTGATGCTATAACTTGTAAGCTATTGTTTAAGCATACATATTGCTGAAAATTCCTGGGGACAGCTCCCCTGTCGTATACAAAAGACACGATCTCTTAGCCCATCCTCTGGCTCTGAAAATTCCTGGGGGCAGAACCCCTGTCATATAGAAGACATACAGTCTCTTAGCCTATCCTCTGGCTCTAGCAATCTTTCCATATCTCTTCTTCCATGTTCCCCGAGTCTTGGTGTAAAAGTTGTATTATATATACATCAACTGGGGTTTGGCATGCCTGTAGTCAGTTGTCTTCTGCACTTTGACCAGTTTTGCCTATCTGTAGCTGTCTCCATCTGCTACAAAAAGATTTCTTTGGAGGAGGTCAGTGAGAGCTACACTTACCTGTGGGTATGAGGATAAATATTTAGAATGTAAAAATTATAGTGATTTAGTAAAGTGCCAGTTAAAAAAAGATAGATGATAGATGATAGATAGATAGATAGATAGATAGATAGATAGATAGATAGACAGATAGTTAGATGGATAGATAGATAGATAGATAGATAGATAGATAGATAGATAGAGATAGATGATAGATGATAGACATAGATAGACAGACAGACAGATAGATAAATAGATGATAGATAGGTAAATAGAGATGGATAGGTAGGTAGATAGACAGACAGACAGATGATAGATAGATAGATAGATAGATAGAGATAGATGATAGATGATAGACATAGATAGACAGACAGACAGATAGATAAATAGATGATAGATAGGTAGATAGAGATAGATAGGTAGATAGACAGACAGACAGACAGATAGATAGATAAATAGATGCTAGGTAGGTAGGTAGATAGAGATAGATAGATAGGTAGACAGACAGATAGATAGATAAATAGATGATAGGTAGATAGATAGATAGGTAGATAGACAGATAAATAGATGATAGATAGGTAGATAGATAGATAGATAGACATAGATGATAGATAGATGGTAATAGACTATTCATATATATTTGAATAGGCCTAATTAAAAATATTTGTTATTTCTTTTACCTTTTGAGGTTGCAATTACCATCATTCTTCTCTTCCCTTCCCCCCTCCAAATGTTCTTTTATGCCCCTCCTTGTTGTCTTTCAACTCCATGACCTCTTTTTCAATCATTGTTGCTATATGTGTATACTTGTACATGTAAAGATTAAGTAAACGTAAAGCAATGTGATTCCATATGGCTTTCTCAAACACCCTTAGTGTTGTTGATCCCCCTCCCCCTCTCCCAGTGTCCAGGCAGGCATGATGAGGGAAGAGCTTAGAGTTCTACATCTCCTTCCAAAGGCAAACAAGAGAACACTTGTTGGGTTAAATGGTGGTGGGAATGAGTCCCGAGTCTGCCCCCAGGGCTCGGGCCTCTGGGAGAGGCGGGACACAGGAAGTTTGACCTTGTTCACCCCACAGCACTGCTGGGCAGGTGTTGGGCTGTGAGAAGCCGCAGGACACCACCCCAGGATGGGGGAGCACAGCCTGGTGGTTCTGGGTACTACATGGAGCAGGCTTTATCTGGTTCTCAGGCTCTTGGGCATCCCAGGCGCCACTGGATGCTGCGGAAGAGCTGAGAACAGATTGGAGGCCTGTGGGCTGGATCTAGCCTGGGCAGAGGGGACGAGTGGGGAGGAGCACAGCTGGGTCCCACTGGACAGAGTCTTTGCCTTGCCAGCTAGCTGGGTTGGTTTGGTGGAGACTGTGGCTGGGAGTGCTGAGAGGCCTTCTGCAGGAGACTAGACGGCTGGCTCTTTAGACGAAGGCCTGTTCCATCATCCCCATGGCAGATCCCAATGAAGAGAGACAGTCCATGGTTTTAGGGCATTTATTGTCATGGCAGAGAGTGGTGATGAGTGAAACTGTACCCCACAAGCTCAGGGCGGGCCTGAGATTAAAATACCTTTTGCAAGGAGGAGTGTCTGGGAAGGGAAAGGGAAGTTTATTGGCTAAGCCTCTAGGTGCCTCATTAAAATGGGAATGTCTTGAAGCTACGTGACCACACCTCTACCTGTGGAGGGGTTTGGGGATATGTGGCTGATAGTCACAGACCTATGGAGAGCTGTGGCCTCGTGTCAGGAGCCTGGGGCCCAGACAAAATACCTACTACCATCCCTTGTAGGGTTATCCCCTGCTGGGTCCCAGGGTTTTAAACCTTAGCTCAATCAGAAACCAAGCTGCCTTTCATGGTCCCACAAAGACTGACTTCCAGGAAGCTAGGATGAGGGTCTTAAAGCCCATTCCCACAGTGACACACTTTCTCTAACAAGGCCACACCTACTTCCACAAAGCCACACCTACCACTCCCTGGGCCAAGCATATTCCACCACATTGAGTTTTTAGTTAGGTTCTTGTATTGCTTTCATGTAGATTTTTACATTTGATTCTCATACACACACACACACACACACACACACACACACCCCTGTTACTGTACAGAGATTGTCAGTTTTTTCCCACACCTGTTTATTATTGCTACTGAAGGGTATGTATGATAGCCATTTAAAAATATTTCACATTTAATTCTAATATATCTATTGTCTTAGTGTGGACACCTGTTGAGGGAAATACACCCAGCTATTCTCTGCCCGGTGGCCTCACTGCCTTTAGCTAGCCCCAGTCGGCAGTCTTCCCTTCTCTTGTTCACCTGCCTCAGTGCCACCTGTACCTTCTTAGCTATAAACCCACTATGGTCGGAGGTCCCACATTCTAGTAAACCAGTAAAACAAAACTCGAGAAACTTATAGTTAATCAGTCAGATTTATATATCAATAAATTCTCAATTCACAAGATACCCACACAATAAATTCAGGGCCAATTGATAATGGTACAAGCTGCCCATCTAGATTAGACAAGTTACCCCAATTATTTAATCCCTATATGATATTATATCTACCTGTGGCTATTTAAAACCACACAGAATCTGAATCATCCTGTTTGTCCTCCATCTTGCTTCCCTCTCCCCTACCTATCTCTTCTGTCTCCATCTCTGCAACTCTTTGCTCCACCTCCCTTTCCCCTGTCCAATCACAGACTTCTTGTTGTATTAATATTTAAAGCGACTGGACAGGGAAAATTCTGCTACAGATACCTATTGAGTTTTTGGTTTTGTACAGTTTGAAATTTAAAGAATGGTTGCTGCAAGTAGTAAAAAATAATTAATAAATCCCAGAGTTGGGTTCCTTCCTGCCTTAGACCATTTATGTTCCTGGTTGAAAGATACACACACAGCCTTTATATTTTAAATATGCCTTATGCAGCACAATAGCTGGGCAACTGCCTATCCTCCATGCTGTTAGAATCTACTTCCTTTCCATGACCCAAGTTATTACTTACCAGGCTTCATCTGGGTTGCCCTTAACTCCAGTCAGGCAGTCCTCTGGGCTATGTTCTCTTTGCCCAGAGGCCATGGCAACTCTTCTTATTTCTCTGTCCCATGGCCTCTCCTCCCCCCCCCCCTTTCCTTCCTCATGGTCTCTAACACAGGAAATGTAAACCCCGCCTATGTCTCTTCTCCCCAGCTAATGGCTGCTGGCATCTTTATTTAACAATCAGAATTAACTGGAGGCAGGGTCCCTTGGTGTCTTAGGTGCAGACTCTTGTGCCAACAGTTTGGGGGATCCGAATTAGCATTAGAATACAAGCAGCATTAGGCCAACCTATAGCTGCATTCTTTTAGAATAAAAGAATCCAAAATTACAGGAAAGAACATCTCTCAGGCCATCTGATGGTAGAAATGGACTTTGAAGAAATCAGATTGAATCCTACTTCTGATTTAGCAAAAACCACTGAGTGACTACTAAAAATCCTTCTGACCTGAACTCTTGCTTTCCCTCAACATATTAGTCTTGCTCATTTTTCTATAACAAAACACTATCAAGCTGGGGCTGCAGAGATGGCTCAGTGGTTAAGAGCACTGACTGCTCTTCCAGAGGACCTGGGTTCAGTTCCTAAGACCCACATGTCTGTAATTCCAATATCTGACACCCTTACACAGACATAAATGCAGACAAAACACCAATGTACATAAAATAAAAATAAATAAATTATTTTTTAAAAAATCATTAAACCCTTACTGGAAAAAATGGCTGAGGAAGAGGGATGGGAACATTTCTTGCTTTTCTGTGGCTGGTTCTAGGGAGAGATGAGCTGCGAGAGAAGTGCTTGGCACGGAGAGGCAAGGGCTGTAAGACACTTAAATCTGTCAGAATGTAGGACTCAGTCTAAAAGGAACCCAGAGCTGGGTTTGGGCGCCTGAGTTCCTGCCTGTTTCTATTACATGTACTTCCATCTCCCAGACAAAAGGTTATTTCAATTTTTGAAATATATTTATTTCTTGATGAATTTATGAAAAGAAAAACAATATGATGACAACAACCCCATCTCTTCTTTACTGAATGACCAGTGTCAGTTCCTCTCCCCACCCCCACCCCTGCCAACGGCAAACGTGGACGGATGCATATCCGAGCCAGGCAACCTATACTTGCTTATCTCATTTAATCTCAGAGGAGCTCTGTGACGTCCGCCCTGCAAATAGACTTCATCTGCTCAGGACGTGAGTTAGTACCTTAACATCCATGTTCTTGCAAACCAGTGAGTTCTGTGGCTGAGGATCAAAGGCCTGAAGTCTTAAAACATAGCTGCCATGGGGCTGATTTTAGCCCTTTCCTAATCTTGTTTTCTAATGGGTGTTTTGTTTGCTGAGTTCATCAGGACTGTACTATGCTTCCCTTGCTAATAAGATTTTCACCAGAAGCAAAGTGGAGTCTGTAAACCTCCTGGCTTCTGTTGCAGCTGCACTGCCCCTGGATCTACAACATCAGAAGGCAGCTGTTCTATCTGCTAAAGTCACGAAATCCCCCTAGGTCTCTAGGAAATTCAGGAGTCAGATTTGATTATCTTTGAGCTCAAGGACTGTTGTTGATTTTTTTTTTTTTTTTTATCTTTTTCTTTCTGGAATAAATTATGAACATCACAGAAGCTTCCAGAATGTACTTGATTGAATTTCATTACATCATGTCTTGTATACAAATAAAGCTAGGAAGATGTTAGTGAATGTTTTGTTTAAAAAAAAAAAATTCTTCATATCAAATTTACTTTTAAGCAGCTGGGAAAATAGAAAAATCTAAGTATGTAGAACAAATATAATTTTTGTTGTTATTGCTGCTATAGCAGGATTATAGGAATTTTTTCTATGTTCTGTATGTCATTCTTTTAGTAGGCAGATGACTAACAAAAATTTGCACTTTCTGTGGGGGATATGTTCACTTTTACTAGAGCCCTCTGATACATTCTTTTTTTTTTTTTAATTTTATTTATATTGGTGTTCTGCATCCATGTATGTCTGTCTGAGAGTGTTGTATCTCCTAGAACTGGAATTACAGACACCTGTGAGCTGCCATGTGGGTGCTGAGACTTGGACCTGGGTCCTTTGGAAGAGCAGCTAGTATTCTTAAACCCCTCCCTGGGCCATCTCTCCAGCCTGATAAATTCTCAGTTGTTGTAAGGTGCAATGGAGTAGTTTGAATGAGAATGGTCTCCATAGGTTCACTTACTTGAATTTTGATGAAACTGGTTTTGGAAAAGATTACTAAATCATGGCCTTGTTGGAGGAAGTGTGTCCCTGGGGACAGACTTTGAAGTACATAATCTAGAGGCAGACTCTACCCCAAAACAAAGTGGAAATAGACAATCAGCTCCTCTAAAATTGCCCTCTGATCTCATTACATGAGCCCTGTGGCTCACACTGCCTGCCCCGCCCCAACCTACCCCAAAACACATAATACAGAAAACACACCAATGAGGTTAGCAGTTTACGTAATCATACAAAAATATTTTACTCTTAACTGAATAAGAATTCATCAAGCAGCTGTTTTTCTGGGGAGATTTGTTCTAAGTATAAAACAAAATAAATGCCCAGTTAGACAAGTAAGATTCAGGGAAGTTGAAGCTTAACAGGAGGGTTTATCAAGGAGGAGGTAAAGTTTGATGTAGGTGTAAAAAGTAAACAGGAGGTGAAGATGGGCATTGAAGTTAGTCCTGGTTCTTCTTCCCAGCCCCACACTCTCAGAAATAAGACTCAAACTCAAAATATAGTTACAAATACCTTGGCCATGTAGCTAGGCTCTTCTCTGACTAGATCATACCTTAGATAACTCAATTATTTTAACCTACATTCTGCCATGTGACTTGTTACCTGTGCTAAGGTACCATACATCCATCTCCTCACATCTTCCCAAGTGAATCTGGGCTCTATCCCAGAATTCCTTCTGCCTTCCAGATGTCCCACCTTCTATTTCCTGCCTAAGCCATAGGCCATAGGCTTTTTAATTGACAGGTGATGCAGCCATATAATACACAAGGATATTCTCTCCACAGATGGGAAGAGATATACTGGTTCTTCTCCATTTCTATCTGAGTTCTACATGCAATGGTGGGTGCCTCCACTATGTTCTTATAATATTTTTAAAAGCCATGATTAAAAATTAAAAGTCAAATAACTACTTAGATAATAGACAGTGATTTCATTATATGCTTGAGGATAACAGCACCCATCTTTTTTCAATATGTTTCTCAAACTAATAATTTTAAATGTCTCTTTTAAAGGCCTAGTTTGATATGATTATGATCACACATGTGCATGTACTTCATGGTATTAATTGTAAACTTAAAAATAGTTAAGATGAGAAATTATACTTATGAAATCACTTTCAAAAACAGAGACATGTTTACTGTCTCAGGTATAATATCTTACTAAGTGGAAATATTTTGTATTTAGTTGATAGTCTGTTGCACATAACTGTAATAGTATATTTCTATGACACATGAGTACTGGGGCCTTCTGACTGTATAAGCAGATTTAAATTCCAGGGTAAGTGAACTGATAATGTGGGACTAGAGGAAATCAGAACACTTCCAGGCAACTCTAGGGATGAAACGTTTTTTCTTTATTGAAATGATACATGTTCCCAAACATACAAGAGAAAAATGATCATGTAATCCCTCAGGATAAGTCTCGGACAATGCACACTTGAAATGTAAAGTCAAGAATAGAATAATTTGGAAATTAAAGGAAGCCCTTGCCCATTCAGATTACTCCCTCTAGAAATCCAGATGCCAAGAAAGAATGAGATCAAAGCCTGGGACTGACCAGCAAGGGCAGCCAGGGCCTTTAGCTCTTTCTCATCCATCAGCATGTCCTCTCTTCCTGTAGTTTCTTGAAAAGGCAAGTCATGAGACTATGCCCCAGATCCATTTTCCGTCCTGGTCCCCAAACAAATATTCTAGATAGAAATTCTCACAGGGCACTGGATGCACTAGTGGAGGCCTGTAATCCCACCATGTAAGAGACCAAGGCAGGAGGATAGTGAAGTCTAGGGTACCTGGGCATGTGTGGATAGCTGTGAACTGATAGGGGCTACATAACAAACCATGTCTCAAATAAACAAATCCTGTTGGCTATAATGGATTCATATTTTTAAATGATGGCGGTCTGTCTGAGATCTGAAATAAGAGGATACGAGGCTTCCATTCTCCCTCATAAGCGACCTTCAGAATTGGATCCTTCAGGCTCCTTCCCATTGAAGTAATAAGTAGGCCCGGTCTTAAGATTTGCAGCATGTGTTTGTTTCCTAAATGTTTGCTCAGACCTATGTCGTAAAACCCAAAGTTGTGGTTCATATACCTGTAATCACAGCATCTGAGAGGTGGAGGCTGGAGAAACAGGAGGTCAAGGCCATTGTTGGCTATGCGGTAAGTTTGAGAACAGGCTAGGCTACTTGAGACTCTGTCTGGAAAGAACAAAACAAAGCAAGTTGTATTTTGCATATGGAAAAGGAAGAAAATGAACATAGTAGAGGCCATCACCAATCTTTTAAAACAAAAGGAAAAGCAGATGCAATCAGACTCTGTGGCATGTTATGCATACAGTTACCACCAACTGTTCATGCATATACTCACTGGCGAAGTGACACTTATGAGTAATGTCTGATTCACCACCCCAGGGTGCTAAGTCTTGTGCAACAGCCAATGTTGTTCATGAACAGTAACCAGAGACTCAAGAGGGAGCTGAGGCTTTGGTGACTTTCTGCATTGATAGGGCTTTTGCTATATTTCAGTTGGTGCATTTAACACTTTGTTTTGAACATTTCTCAACCCAATCAAGCTTCTTTTTAAAAGGAATAAACATCATCATTGTACAGTTTGAGAACGCTGGAATTTAAAGAAGCTAAGTAATTTACCCATGCTAATAATTTTCAAAAGAAGTTCTGTGAAATGAATGTAATCCTTTTTTGTTATTTAAAAAAAAAAAGCATCAATACAATGAAAAACAATATGCATAACTGGTCACTGTGGAATATTTATTATAAGGGATTTCTATCAGCAATAAGACAGAGAAAGGGGGAAAAGATAAAATTTTCTCCCTATTTCTAAGAGGTGACTACTTACTTTTAACATGCTTTAACTCTCATGCCTTATTTGTTAAAAAAGAAAAAAGTCTTAGATTTAAGATCTAGTTCTCTAAGGTGAAGCAGCATCCACACTGGTACCATGTGATCTTACATCCCAAAGGTAAATATTTGACAGCCTACCCATCTCTCTCCTGCATTCGGGTTCTCATTTGATCTTGAAAAACGTTCAGAATGTGCTGAGAAAGCAAAGCTCTCCCTCCACAAGAACCAGCCTGATCATTCCTGGGGTCTGATCCAGTCCCTAAAGATAGAGTGTCCATCTACACTTAAGTCCAGCATATCATGTGTCACCCAACCCAAGGTATGCTGCTTGCTGGGGTCCCTCAGCTGTGCTTCATGTAAGAATCATAAAGACAAGAGTCATGCTTCCAGGGCAAATTTCCTGAGCCTTGGAGACCACCTTACCATGAATCCTAGGTCCCCGTTATTCCTTGTTGCCTCTTTGGAAGTAACAAGCCCAGTTTGTGTGACTTGTGAGAGAAGTGGCCTCACCAGACTGAAGACATATTGGTAGTCAAAACTCAGTGAATCTATTTCCTAAACCCCTGGGGTAATTCATTTTGAAGAGTTCTTCAGATCCACTTAGACCAGAATGAATTGAATTGTTGAAAGAAAGTAAAATGTCCTTAGTCATGTAAACACATGTTTAGTGCTTCTACTGAGACTTCATAGGACACCCCCCCACCCCACCCCCAGGAATCTGCTTGCTGAGAGACACAGGATAAACATGCTCTGAATACTACATAGCTGCACAGTTCTTTTGTTGTTGCTTGGGCCATTCAAGCTTTAGTTCCTTGAAAATCGGAAGCAATTAATCTGCATAATCCCCAGGAATTGTTTACAGCCGCTTTAGCAGTAAGAGACCTAGAAATAAAGAAAGCAAATAAGGCAGGAAACTTCACACTTGCAAAACAGTGGCCTGGGTACAAAACTAGATGCTTTCTTTTGTGTGTCCACTCATGCTAGGTTATAATTAGCTTTCCTTAACAGAGGAGACAAAGCAATTGGCATACACCCTAAGAGAAAAATAAATGCATGCATAATCAGTTCAAGAACTCCATTCATTGGCCTTAACCATAAAGTCATTCTTGGCCTATATTCAGTCTCCTCAAACAAGATTATCATTGGACACAAACCCAGACAAGGTTTATTAAAGGCAAAATTCAAAGTAAAGTATTTTTTGATTTAAGATGTGACTCAAAAATAGCAACAAAAATTGTTTTTACATGGTGACTCCTCACCTCCAAGACAAGATCTCACTACATGGCTCAGGCTGCCCTGGAACTCACCCTATAGCACGGGCTGGCCTCTAACATGAAGAAATCCTCCTGTCTCTGCCTCCTGAGTGCTGGGATTAAAAGCATGTGCCACTACACACAGGTCTGTGGCAATTTTTTAAGCATTAATAAGCTTTAGAATTATAATTCTAACTTCTTTCCAGTGTCCTTTCTTTCATTAAGTAAAAGCTAACATCACTGGATCCCTGTTACTTTTCCCTGGAGCTTGCCCTTCCCTAATTAACGAAGACAGTAATGGTACTCTCCGTTTCATTTAATCTGGCTCTAGGTAATTATGCTTCATCATAGCAATTACAAGTTATATTTATAAAGAACAATACAGGGAAGACCTTGCCAGTACACTTTATTAGGCTTTGAATCCTACAGAAAGGACAACAGTGAAGATGCATTTAGAGAGCAATCACATTCTTTACTGTGGGTGTTGAATAGGACTCGGCACTGTGATTTCATTTGCTCTGCAATACTCTTCCTGCTTAACTCTAGGTTATCTCAGCCATTCTGACGCCTCCCCAGTATTCTATAGACAAGATATATTCCGTCAATTTATATAATGCATAAAACACAGTATTCATAAGTATTTTATTTTCTGTGCTTATATTCTTAATTTTATGTGAAAGTTCAGTGCAAATGGAGCCCATCACCTCTTCATTGGCTTCCTTATGTGGGGGCTGTTGCACCGTGTACTCTGCGCCTTCACTTTTCACCTCTCTTTCAAATGCCCATCACTGGATGGTCTCTTAGGTCAACTCTAGGTTGACCTAGAGCCCTATCTTTTTAAGACTATCTTCCTATTTCAAGACTAGTTCCTTCTCTCTACTCATCTTTTACAAAATTTCCCACATCTGTCATTTGCTTATTCCTTATATTTTTTTGTACTAAAGATTGTTAATTGCATAAATATAAGAAAACTCAAAAAGGTAAGCTGGGCATGGTGGCACACATCTTTGATCCCAGCACTCTGGAGACAGAGTCAGGTGGTCTCTTGAGTTCAAGGTCATCCTGGTCTACAAAGTAAGTTCCAAGACAGCAAGAACTACAGAGTAAGATCTTGTCTCAAAGATAGATAGATAGATAGATAGATAGATAGATAGATAGATAGATAGATAATAGATAAGCTCTCTGTGTGTGTATGTCTTTGTTATAACTTATTTTGTCTATTTATTCACATAGTATTCATTGAATTTTTATTTTGATCTTTGCCCTTCATGCATTTTCACTTCACAAGTACATGTATCTAGCTTTTGCTCAATATCATCATTTGAATATTCTGTAGACATCCAAAAGTTATTCAGTTCAAAAATGAAGTCATCGTGTCTCTCTCCTCTGAACTTTGACCTAGTTGTTCAACCTAGAAACTTATGAATCAACCTTGACTCCAACTATTCTCTTATTGAGAAATGACACACAAATAGATGGACCTGTCCCAGCCATCCTCTTGATCTTTCCATCTGCCACTGCCAGTACATCAGTGTCTGTCAATCAAACTCTCTACTGAGGAAAAGACAACCAAACAAACAACCAAACAAAAAAACAAGAACAACAAAAGACTTAATGATGTTCACCACTGTATTCCCCATGCCTCTGAAATATATGTGGCAAACAAGAGGTACTCAATAAAAACTGAGTAAATAGCTAATGAGTTGATTCATGATTTCACTTTATGTCGGCCATAGTCTGAGTGTCTCATGCACAATTAATATGTTGAAATTGATTGCCAGTGTAATATGATTAAAAGGTGAGGCCTGGGGGGTTGCATTAAGTCACCATAACAGTGGAGCCCTTATGAACGGCATATTTTAAAAGAGATGCAGTAGAAGTGGTCACTTTTTCTGCTTCTCGCTTTTCCATCTCTTCTACCTTAAGTGATAACATCTATGAGAGATGAGTCTTCATTATACACCAGACTTGCAGGTACCTCAGTCTTGGATTTCTCTTCCTTTGGGCTATAAGGACTACATTTCTAGTTATAAAGTACCCAGCTCCAAGTATGAATTAAGTCAATGTCCTTTTACCCATTTCTTTTCTCAACACCTGAGCTTTCTCATTGATAAGATGTAGCCAATAACAGTGCTGCCTTAGAAAGGCTATAATAAAAACTAAATGAGCTAATTGATATCAACCTCTCAAATATATTTGGCACAAAGCAAGCACTATGAAGGTTAGCTCATACTATGCCACTACTATTTACAAATATAGCTGGGCACTGTTGCACATACTTTTAATCCCAGACTTGGAACAGATACAGGCTTATCTCTATGAGGTCCAGGCAAGCCTCTTCTATGTAGAGAGTTCTAGACTAGCCAGGGCCTCATAGTGATACTGTGTTTCAGAGAAATAGAGAACATGAAAACCCTCATAACATATTGATTTACATGTAAACAAGTTTTTTGTTTATTTGTTTGTTTGTATTGACAGGTAGAGCTCTATGCCAGCTGCCACTTGAACTCTGAAAGTTTCAAAACTGAAACTTCCTACTATTTGCTAAAAGACAAGTTTCGTTATGTCAAATGTTTATTTAAGTAGACAGGATGCATGGACCCGGCAAATACTAACAAGGAGAGGCCTGGGGCCCTGCCAAAGGAGCCTGGATATGTAGGAGAGACTTCACAGGGTGAGCACAGAAGCAGGAAGGGTCTCAATTGATTAAATGACAGGCTTCATTTGGATCATTTCAGTGGGAATTTCTTAGTAAGACATTAGTTAGCATTTCTGTTTTGTTAAAGCCATTTATGCTGGCTTTCGTTGCCATTGCTTACTTATGAACATGGGACACTGTAGCAGTCTGTCTAGTCACCTCTCAGTTACTCTAGAAACACATTTACAGGAGCTTCCCAGTCTTCTGCGTCCCCACCTATGGTAAAGACCATTCCACTCTGTTTCCAACTCTGTCCATTTAGGTTCCTCGTGAATGGAAATGTGCAGCACTTTTTCTATGCCTTGCTTCCTTCCTTAGGGCATATCCCATCACCCCATCCATGTCGCCACACAAGGCAGATGGTCTTCTCTTCTAAGCTGACAGAATAGCCAAAGTTTGTATATGACACTTTGGTTGGTTGGTTGGTTGGTTTCATTTGTTTTTTGAGACAAGGTTTCCCTTTGTAGTCCTGGCTGTCCTAGAACTCCATCTAAAGACCAGGCTGCCTAAAGATTCACCTGCCTCTGTCTCCTGAATGTTGGGATTAAAGGCAGGCACCACCATCACCCAGCTATGGATATGACACTCTTTTACCCAAAATTCTAAATAAATTATTGGGTCATGAATATAAACTCTTAGTAAAACGTACATTAATAGTAGCGATCTATTAATTGCTTCTTCTATTCATTTACAAATAGTTCAAAACATGTAAATCTTCAATGTGGCTCTATTAAATTTTTTTCTCCAACGTACTTAAATTGTTATCATGAGAAAGTGTAATCCAGTATATTCTGTCTCTGTAATGATTTCTTTTATCAAAATATTGTGTTTGTCATTTTTAAGATTATGTAAGCTTTAAGTAACAGTGTATTAGTTGCTACCTGTTTGGGGGTGAATCTAGAACTGCTTTTGAAATGTGCTACATAACTTTCCAACTACCATCTTTTAACTTTACATGTCAAGAAGTCATCAAAATGTTATCTCTTAGCGTAAGGATCCACATCTCTTTTTATACACGTTGAGTTAATAATTGCAGTTTTCTCATGGAAGCTGATAATAGAGTACATGGGGTCAGAATATATGTGGCTCGCTAATAAATGATACTTTGGCACAAACTGTGGAAGGCTGGAGGCTACTGAAAACCAACACATGCAGAGACAAGCTTTTCTGATTCTTCCAGTATTGGGATATCTAAGCCAAAGTAGCATCTGCTGGAAAATAAGTTCCCTCTGCAGGTGGATCAAGCCATAGCAGGGACACAGAGAGGCTCCTGTCTGGAAAGGAAAAAGCAAGACTTCTCACAAGTAACCTGTCAGACATCACCACAAACTTTCACAGCTCTCGTGCATTCTTCAAAACTCTACTTGTTCTACATTGGTGAATTTTTGTGTTTTCCTCATTTTCTGCTGATGTCTCTCTTTTTATTTATTAAACTAGGTTTTTAAGTCCTTAACCTTTTTTAAAGAGTTTTGCCTTCATGTGTACTAAAGATATTGGTCCTTGAGGAGATGGTAAGCCTCCATGTGGGTTCTGGGAATAAAACCCAGGTCTTTTGCAGCAACAACAAGTGCTTTTAGGCACTGAGCCAACTATTTCGTTTCCTGGTTCTCTATGTACACCAACAATCTCTTTTTTTGGTTAATCTGTCTTTTGCCAGCTTCATTCACTATCCCCCAATTTTTTTTTTTTAATTTAAATTTTTCGAGACAGGGTTTCTCTGTGTAGCCCTGGCTGTCCTGGAACTCACTCTGTAGACCAGCCTGGCCTCGAACTCAGAAATCCACCTGCCTCTGCCTCCCAAGTGCTGGCATTAAAGGCATGTGCCACCAGTGCCTGGCTCCCCCAAAATTTTATGTTAGAGCAAAATTCAACCTGTAAGTTTCACCTGCCCAAGGCCAAGGGAATCCTGGGAATTGTAGTTCTTGGAACATAATAAAGCCACATGGGAAATATGGTATCCATATGGTTCTGCCCTTTAAAAGCCCTATGACTGTGACTCATCTCCACTAGCTGGGATTTGAAAGAGTGGGCCTGACCAGAGTCCATCCTGGTCAGTACATAATTAAAGCTTGCTTCAAATTTGACTCAAAATTGTGGAAATTGTTTTTCTTCCTCTCATGAATCTCAAGATTAACACTAAATATGATAAAGTTACTAACTTTTGGTTTTCTCCTTCTACAAGAGCTATATTGCTACATTCTCAAATCCTGAAATCAATCAATAAGCATACAATCATGTAGACCTTTACGTCTTTGCCCTGTAAATGTCCTCTGGGTGAAATTATGTAAACAAACAAACAAACAAAAAACAAATCTGTCTATTTGATATTGAACTACTTTTCTATTGCTGTAATAAAACACCACAACTAAGGCAACTTATAGAAGAAAGGGTTTATGGTTCTGGGTTCATCATGGCATACAGATATGCTGGCAAGAGCAGGAAACTGGGATGCATGTCTTAACTGCAAGTAGGGGTAGGAGGAAAGAGCATATGCCACAGCCCACTCTCAGTCACATACTTCTTTCCACAGGGCCACACCTCCTAAATCTCCCTAATATTACCACCAACTGACAGCCATGAGCCTATGTGGGACAGTCTCGTTCAAAGCACGTGGGTACATCACTAGCATACTTTGCTGGATAAGGCTTAAAAAAATCCAAGTGTCAAGTGAAAACAAGATCTGTTTTGTACAGGTGGCATTAGCATACACATGTAAGTGGCTTCTTTAGGAACACAATATTGTCAAAGGACAAACCTCCAAATGGCCATGCTCATGGTGCTGCCTCACAGCTTGGCTTGATTAAGTGAGCAGTGTCTGCCATGTCCTTATGTCTACTCTCATCTATGTATTTCCTGCATGTAGAATGTCCTTTAGAGACAATCCTAAATGCATAAGAAATGAGACATATCCTTCATATGTATTCAATTTTCAACTCACCAACTCTTTCTTTTTTTTTTTTTTTTTTTTTTGGTTTTTCGAAACAGGGTCACCAACTCTTTTAAAAGCAAGTTAACACTCTGAAGATATTACATGGTCTGGGGAGAACATCTTTCCTTCCAGCTCTAGGTAGAACTTCCTTTTGTCTAAAAGGGAAAATGTATAACAATAGATAATGTTGGCTCTCTCTTTCTACACAGATTTTTTTTCTCTATGAAATTAAGATTTCAAACACTAATTATTCCCATTTGAAAATAGCTTGTTTGGGGTTTGGGGGACAGAAGAAAAATCCAAGTGTCTAGTGTCTTGAGACTAGAAAGATGGCTCAGCAGTTAGAGTGCTGGGAGCTGTTATAGAGGACTCAAGTTGAACTCCCAGCGCCTACTTGGTAACTCACAACCATCTGTAACTCCAGTTCTGTGGATATAATGCTCTCGTTTGGCCTCTGTGAACACTAGGCACATCTACAGTCTACAGACACATATGCAAGAAAAACACACATACACATAAAAAATAAATAAAAATAAAAATGAATGTAAACAGCAGTTTAAATATCATGCTAAGCACTGGCTGACAGGCGATTCGACGAGATTCCTCCCAGAGATCTAGCAACAGTCATCACCTGCCACCATCACCTCCTGCCACCACATGCGGGTGCCGCACCTAGCAGCATAGAAAAAGGATTCTCTGCCACCCCAGTGCGC
>CM052717.1:2378493-2444940 GCA_028551405.1 Uromys caudimaculatus | reverse complement strand
ACATTGGTGTGGCAGAGGTTACCAAACACAGATCCTAAACACCAACCGCACAGTCTAACCCCACCGAACTCCTGCATTGCCGCGGTCTTGGTAATGATTTGGAAGTACCGTTGGAATATGTGTCAATAGGACCTACTAGGTAGCAAGTTATGGCAAATGATATGAATGAATGATTTTTGTATAGGAAGTATCCACAAGCGTTCTAATTGCTAATAAAACTTAAGCCTTGGAGCAGTAAAATTATAACAAAACTACACTGCGCTTTGGTTCAACTTTGTAACTATTTATCTGGTTGTGTGTGGGTATGCGTGATTCGTAAATGGCATGCGTGTGCCTGGGAAGACTTGAAGAGGTGGTCACATCCCTTGGAATTCAAGTTACAGGTAGATTTCAAATCACCAGACAGGATGTTGGGAAGCAAGTCCTCTGGAAGAGAAGCAAATGCTCTTACCACTGAGCTAAATAGCTACTGTAAAATAGCTACTGCACACTACTAACTTTTCTATATAAAATACTGTCATTTTCAATTAATAAGGAGCTATTTTACTTCCAATAGAGCAGGTACTGTGAGAGCCACTTCTTTTGGACCCGGATCCATGTCCTGTTTGAGGACACTGATACTGTGGTTCCCAGTCTTTCCACCATGCCCTTCCCTCCCCAGTGAATTTAAATCTCCAGGAGCAATCACTGAACATCTCACAAACTTCTGCGTATCTTGCTGTGCTTTGGTACAAACACCACTCTGGAAGATTCTCCAGTTTCTGGATACATCTTTATACTACACCAGCATTAACCTTTAAATCCACTAGCTTTATAATTCAACTTAAAAATAAGAGCATGGGGACCTTTTGAATAAAGCGAGCCTGCAGTACAAGCTGTGGAAATCAGCTAACTGGGTCACACTCATTTGTCTGTATTCCGTAAATGTAGAACAGTGAAGTGGAGCAGGCCTTGTGGTGCCTCGGCTCAGCAAAGCTCACGATGGGGTTTCTTTGAAAGGTGTGAGCTGCTGCTGGCTCCGCACAAGGTCAGGATTTCATTTGTCAGCTTCCGATTTCAGGGTAAGTGAAAGCTTTCTTCTTAGAGTTTTCCCCTCCCCACCCCCTAAGGGATGACGTCGAGCCCGGAGGAGCAGTTTCCAAGAGAAACAGACATCTTTAGCTAGACCATTACCAGGAGTCACCTCAGAATTCCTTTCTACCTACCAAACATGTCTTGAGAAGAGAAATCCATTTAATCCCTTTTTAATGTGCCCCGGTATGTTTTCCCAAATGAGAGATTTTCTCAAATGTGGCATTCATACCAGTCGGCATGGGTTTATGTGGCATGAGTAAATCAAACAGGGAACCTTGCTATTTTGACAGTCTGATTTAGCAGGACCATTTTTTTTATTGGATATTTTCTTTATTTACATTTCAAATGTTTTCCCCTTTCCAGATCTCCCCTTCGGAAACCCCCTATCCCATTCCCCACCCAACCACTCCCTCCTGACATTCCCCTACACTGGGGCATCTAACACCCTCAGGCCCAAGGGCCTCTCCTCCCACTGATGTCCAACAAGGCCCTCCTCTGCCACATATGCGGCCGGAGCCATGGGTTCCTCCATGTGTATTCTTTGGTTGGTGGTCCAGTTCCCGGAAGCTCCCGGAGGTCTGGCCTAACAGGACCATTTTTTATGCCCCCAGGAGCAGCAAGAAGAAATACAGACAAGCAGACCAAGGAACTTCTAAACCAGCCCAACTAAATCTCATCTTTATTCACACAGACAACAACACTCATCTGAAAAACTCTGAGTTTAATTATGCTCCATGCTTTCAGAGATTTCATTAGAGATTCTTAAGGACAAGGATTACTCTGTGCCCTACTGAAAGAAATATTTGTGGTTAGCATAAACCAACAAGATCGAGATTATTTCTCCCGCTCTCAGTCACTGCACCATCATTCAGAACCCAGAGAGCATGTTTGGGCCAATATTAGATATAATTGTTTGTTTAGTTCCATAGGAACCTAGATTCTCCTAACTTAATTAGAGACAGTCCATATTGTTGGTTTTCTATCTAAGCATCACAAGGGAGGTGAGCCAGTTTTGATTCACATAGGATAAATGGCTCAACCACTGTTCATTCTAAGAGAAACTTGATTTAGAGAGGTTTGCTTTGACTAGATCTCACCAAAATCTGTTCCCCTTTCACCGAGGTCCTATAACTTGGTGGCTTTTATGCAACAGTATCGGTGCTGCTAGAGCTTATCCCTCTGTAGATATATTCTGGTTACCTGATGTACAGAGGTGGCCAAGAAGGAATGCTCACTTCCAAAGCCAGTTGGTATTTTCCCAGCTGCATAAGAAATTGGGGTGATTCTCTGGAACTTAAAAGCCAGCTCTGAAGCTTCAGTTTACACAGGAAGAAAGTCATCATTGAATGTGGGTCTAATTACTGCCTGAGTTCTGGTGAGTAAACAGACCTTTCTCCCAACTCAAAAACAAATAAGCAAAACCCTCAGCAAACAAAGAAAACTTTGGACAGAAGATAACAAACAAACAAACAAAACCAGGCTTGGTCCACACACCTTTAATCCCAGCATTCTGGAAGCAAAGAAAAGTAGATCTCTCTGAGTTCAAGGACAATCTGATCTGCATAGTGAATTCCAGGCTAGCCAGGGCTACACAATGTAATGTGTCTCAGATAGACAAACAACAAAACAAAACTTACATCTAAAACTACCATACAGGTTAAAAAGAAAGAAGAATTTATTTGGCCAAAGGGAATAAAATAAAAATCCAGAGATAGTCTACATAAGACATGCCCTTGTCTCTGCTACACTGGACATTAGCCTTAAGAAAGCAAGAATTAGCCGGGAAGTGGTGGCACAAGCCTTTAATCCCTGCACTTGGGAGGCAGAGACAGGCAGATTTCTGAGTTCCAGGCCAGCCTGGTCTACAGAGTGAGTTCCAGAACAGCCAGGGCTGTACAGAGAAACCCTGTCTCGAAAAACCAAAAAAAAAAAAAAAAAAACAAAACAAAACAAAAAAACAAAAGAAAGCAAGAATTACTGGTATGGAGAACACTAGAAACACAGTCCTCTAAGAACCAAGAGCTCTAGATTTAGGTAGCAATATGGTAATGTAATAGATTTGATAATAGGATATATTCTTTTCCATCGACTAAGCAAACATTTCAAAGAGAATGTAGTGTGTTCAGTTCTCCCTTGCAACACAAAAGTACTTATTCAGTGCACCAAAAAGATTCTTGTTATAGTACTATCCCCGAAGAGTTCCAATGTCTACTTTCTGCTTTAGCTCCATAACAATGTATGTATGAGTGGGTTTGTCATTTACGTGTTGAATTCTCATTTCTTTTGTATTGTTTTTAGGTCAATGCCTCAAGCTAAAGCTAAGCTCAAGTTTGAATCCTATCCCAGATATTCAATACCTATGTAACTTAACTAAAGCTCGCTTTTTACATTTATGAGATTCCGTTTCCCTCCTCATGAATGGTGAGAATAATATTTTTCTAGTAGGATTGCTATGAACATTAAATAAAGCAGTGCTCATAAAGCATTTTAAATGCAGTGAGTCATAGAAGTGATTATTAATTTTGACTGATACCTTGTTTGAATAGAGAAATGCCCAGAAAACAAATAAAGCAAACCTCTTGATCTGTCCAGGAGGATGTTATCAGAAACAATTTGATCATAAATTCTCTGGCCTAATGACTAGTTTTAGCCATTAAAGGATTCAGAATTTACAGAGACTATGTGTGGAAAACAGGGCCTGGTAGGAGGCAGAGGTCACTGAGGGCAGTGTCCCTGGGGACCATAGCTTCCCTTGGCTCTTTCCTGCTTCTGTTCTGCTCTACTTCCTGTCTACCCTGTTGTAACCTGTTCCATCTCCCTCTCAGCCACAATGGACTGAAATGTCTAGAACCATGAGTGAAACTAATATCACCTCCTTGTAAGTTTTTAAATGCCAAAAATCCTGTCTTCACAATGAGAAAGATGACTGACATACCAGCAGATGAAAAAGAAATGTTACCTTTCTTGCATCAGCAAAAACATATATTCTAGTATAAGGTTTCTTGTGCAAGAATTTCTGTCCCAGTGAAGGGTTATATTCTGATGGGACAGGCAGCAGAGCACACCATCCCAAGTGATGAAAAGTGCTGAACAGAAACAGGAAAGTGTTAAAGGACAGAAAACAGAGCAACATGTGCAGAGAGCTGGCTGAGGAGCAGCCATCAGCCATGCTCACAACAGAGAGAAAAGTATAAATGACAGAAAAAACCCAGGAAGGAAAAGGCTTTGTTAAAGAGCAGAGGGTCCATGAGAAGAGAGTGTATAAAGACAAGACTCATCTTGCCAGAGTTGAACAGATTTTGTAGGCCACAGCAGAGAGGCCAGAGATGGATGCCTGCTGCCCTGAGCTGCCGCCCTCTGTGATGTTCTCTCAGGATCAGGTCCCTCACTGAACTTAAAGCTTGCTGGTTTTCCCTAGAAGCTGCATTTCCAGCCAAGCCTGGTAATTCTTGTACTCCCAACCCGCAGGGTTTGGCTTGGTGCTGGGTCCTCATTTTGCACAATTCCTTTTACCAACACTGAGCCAACTCCATAACCTCAGAATTTATTTATTTTTCCTTTTAGATTATAATTTTATTCTATTTGGTTTACCTGGTTTATCTGGCCGCAAACCAAAGGTAATTCAACCATACCTAATAGAACAGCAAGCAAATTCCTTACTCATCAGCATCTTGACTTCCTTGTCTACAAAATGAGAACTCTAGATAGAAAAGACATTTTCCCCTATGAATGTTACAGCTATCTAAGATGTAAACATTCAAGTTTACATTTGTATATTACTCTTTTTTTTTTTTTTTTTTTTTTTGGTTTTTCGAAACAGGGTTTCTCTATATAGCCTTGACTGTCCTGGAACTTACTCTGTAGACCAGGCTGGCCTCGAACTCAGAAATCCGCCTGCCTCTGCCTCCCAAGTGCTGGGATTAAAGGCATGTGCCACCACTGCCCGGCTTTTTACTCTCTTTCTTAACTGACTTCATTCATTTTTATGCTACTGTAATAGAATAGTTGAGGCTAAGTCTATAGAGAACAGAGAATTATTTGTTATGGTTCATGAAGCTAGAAAGCCAAATATTCAGGGCCCATGTCTGCTGAATGCCTTCCTGTTGCATCATCCCACAATGGAAGACAACATGGCAAGCAATTACATAGGAAGGGGGGAGGGAGTCATGAGGTTCAAGTCATCTGTTTTTATTGTTGTTGTTGTTATTGTTGCTGTTTGAAACAAGTTCTCTCCGTGTAGCCCTGGCTGTCCTATAACTTGCTCAGTAGACCAGACTGGCCTTGAACTCACTGAGATCTGCCTCCCTTTGCCTCCCAAGTGTTGGGATTAAAGATGTGGCTCAGTTCAGCATTTTATCCAAATCCCTCTCCCGTGAAAAATAACCCATCCCACAACGCCAGTATTAGTCCAGTCTTTCAGGTTACTTTGGGGTTTGAGCATGAAGCCCTGAGTACACATTCAAACACAGAGTTTTGTCTCTGGCCAAATCTATGGTGTTCTCACAGGCAAAAATTATTCATAGTCCCCAAATCTTAGCTGACTTTCATCACCAACTCAACCCGATAGCCTAAAATTCACATTGTAGATTCTATCTAAATCAAGTGAATCACAATTAAGGCACAGTTCATTGAGAGGGAAGTTTATTTCTGATCGATCACAATTATCTGCTTCACAAATCCAGTAGTGGGGTAAGAAGAGCTTCGACTTTCTCATGGTAGAAGAGAAAAACAGTATAAAAGAAGTAACTGCTTCCAAAAAAGTTTAAAACCAAGCACAGAAATAGTCTTTAGTGTGAAAGATGGAAAAAAATAAAAAAAAAAAATTGAAAAAGTAAAATAAAAACCTCCTTTGACTCCATGTCTGACTTCCTGAGCACACTGGAACAGTGGTTTGGGCCTCTAAGATCTTAAATAGGTCTATTCCCACCTATTTCTGAACTCCATTAACTCTACCCAACAGTTTGTATGGGTTGACATTTCATGCTTGTAGCTTTCCAGGTTGGTGACATGCTGCTTGCCCTACAGCCCAGGAGTATCTCTTGTGGCACCATAAGATACTAACTAGTTGGAGTTCTCTGAGGTAGCTCTGCCATGAAAGTCTCCCCTACTCTGCAGCATCCAAAGCAGACTTCCCCAAGCCCGTCTACAACATTCTGTGAAATTTAGGTGGAGGTCACCATGGTCCCACAGGTCTTATGTTACGGATAACATCAAAGTTTATGACTTATACTTTTGGGAGAAAAAGGCGAAGGCTCACCTGAGTTGCTTATGTCTTGTGTGACTAGGGTAGCTCAGGAGGACTGTGCCAAAATTCAATACGACGTTTCTATAGACATTCCTGGACAAACGTTTCCTCCAGCTTACTGCTTGCCTTAAGGTTCTCTAAAACATCTTTGGAATCATTCTTCCTTTGCCTTGGCAAATGAAACCTGGCTGTTCTTTGTATTAATCTCTTTAGTGAATAATCACTTGGCCATACCTCTGGTCTTCTCTCTCCAGGACACACATTTTTCATCTTTTCACACAGCCAAGCTAAAAGTTATCCAAACCTCTCCTGTTTCTCTTTTAATTGCTTTCCTTAAATAATTTCTTCTCTTCTTTCACTGTGAGTGGCCAAAAAGAATAAGAAACCATGCAATACCTCAAACCAAGCAATGGCTTACACAGTGCAGGGCCTTAAGCTGTACAGTCAAGTCATATAGTGTCTTAAATACATTGTTGTCTACACATCTCATCAACAAGAGCTCAGCTTTTAAATTCTGATTTCCATGTAGTCTTTGGACACAGATCCACTTCTGCCAGGTTTTATAGCTATGTAACAAGGATGGCCTTCACTTTCGAATACCCTGTTCCTCCTTTCTATCTATGCCTTCACCAGAGTTGAATCTACTGTCAGTATTTCTACCAATGACATGATCATGACCACTTAAGCCAGTGCTTCTCATCCTTCCTAATGCTGTGACCCTTTAATACAGTTCCTCATGTTATGGTGACCCTCCAGCCATAAAATTATTTTTGTTGCTACTTCATAACTGTTGATTTTGCTACTGTTATCAATCATAATGTAAATATCTGATATTTCCAGTGGTCTTATATGACCCCTGTGAAAGGGTCATTGACACCCTCCCAAAAAAGCGGGGCAAGACTCACAAGTTGAGAATCACCGGTCAAAGCAATCCCTTTGAAAATGTAAGCATACTGCTTTTGTGTTCTTCTGAGTATTCACAAGAAGTGTCCTTAATGCCACATTCGTGACCATCTCAGAATTTCTCTGGCCTGCTCCTTCAACATTTCCTAATCTCAGCTCAAAGCCACTAGCCCAGTTTTAAGCAGTTATTACCTCACCAGCCTCACTTCTTAGCATCAATTCCTGTTTCATCTGCTTTGTGCTGTTATCACAGAGTATAGGTGTCTGGGTAACTCTCTCTCTCTCTCTCTCTCTCTCTCTCTCTCTCTCTCTCTCTTTCTCTCTCTCACACACACACACACACACACACACACACACACACACACACACGAAGGTTTTCTTCTAATATCTCTGTAGGCTGTTGTGTCTAAAATCAAAGGGCTCACCTCCGCCAAGGTCCTTTTACTGCAACTTCCTAGAGTAGAAAACAGAAAGGAAAGAGAGGAAACTCACCATCTATTCAGAAGTCCTCTTCTGCCCTAACTAACCCATTCCTATACTAAAGGTGTTAAATCAATTCCTGAGGGGATTTGTGTCCCACCTCTTCACACTGTCGCATTAGGGGATTAAACTGGGAGAAATAGTAAGCCACTGTGCTCAGACTTTCCATTAGCCCGACTTTCCAATGTGTCAATGTATTCATTATTAAGCTGGTAGAGGTATTTTTATAGCCATTTAAGGGACTTTTAAGTGGTTATGCTTTTAAAAAGAATTTGTTGTTGTGGTGGTGGTGGTGATGGTGGTGTGTGTGTGTGTGTGTGTGTGTGTGTGTGTGTGTGTGTGTGTGTGTAGTATGTATGACTGCCCCTGTCTGAAGAGTTGAAGAGTCCAGAGGAAGGTGTTATATCCTCTGGAGCTGGAGTTACAGGCATTTGTGAGCCACCTGATGTTGATGCTGGAAACCAAACTCGGTTCTTCTGGGAGATTGTTTAACAATTCAGCCAGCTCTCTAGCTAAGGCCATTATGTTTTTCAGATGGTCTCCCTATATCTAGCCTTGAACTCACATGCCAAGAAAAAATATGAAGGGAGGGAGGGAGGAAGAAAGGAAGGAAGGAAGCCTGTGTTAACAACTACAAAGCACATGCCTTTAATTTCATACTCAAAGGCAGAGACAGGCAGATATCTGTGAGTTCTAGTCTGGCCTTGTAGCCTGGTCTATATAATGAGTTCTAGGACTGACAGAACCGCATAATGAGATCTGTCTTTTAAAAATAAATCCTCAAAACTAAACAACTGAACTTTGTGATCATGGAGAGTTAAGCTAAAATATTGCACAACACAGCCAAATTATCTTGGACTATTTTTCGTCCTTTGGAAAGGCATTAATTGCCCACCTCTATGTCTGACCTAACATCCTTGTGATCATCAAATGGCTTTTAAATGTATTCTTAGCAACTTACCGACTCATCCAAAACTAAGAATATTATCAGATGGTGTAGAGATGTGTAACAGAATTTTCTCCACTTGGCTGTGGCCTTGTACCTGCAGTCCCTGTGGTCCCTACCAATCCATTTTATATTTTCAAATATTTTTATTTTATTTCATTTTATTTTATGTGATTTGCTTGCATGCATGTCTGTGTACCACGTAACGGCAGTGTCCATAGAGGCCAGATGAGGACTTTGGATGCCCTGGAATTAAAGTTACACATAGTTGTGAGCTGCCATATGGGTCCTAGAAATGGAACTCAAGACCTCTGGAAGAATAACCAGTGCTTTTAACCACTGAGCTATCTCTCCAGCTCCCCACCCCCAACAATATATCTTATAAATGTCTTGTTTTGTGACTTGTATTTTTTTAAAGATTTATTTATTTATTTTGTGTATATAAGTACACGGTAGCTGTCTTCAGACACACCAGAAGATGGCATCAGATCCCATTACAGATGGTTGTGAGCCATTATGTGGTTGCTGGGAATTGAACTCAGGACCTCTGGAAGAGCAGTCAATGCTCTTAACTGCTGAGCTATCTCTCCAGCCCTTTGTGACTTGTTTTTTTATCCTGTACCTAATAAAATTTCATGAAACCACATCTACAGTAGAACATGATATTTGGGGTAACCTAAATTTTTATTACCAGGCTCTAGTCACCCATATTTGCTTGTAGAATAGTTGTCTTTCATGCTCTTTGAGCTTGAAGCTGTTTTTACATTGACATATTCTTTTTTTTTTTTTTTTCCTGGCTTTTCAAGACAGGGTTTCTCTGTGTAGCCCTGGCACCCTGGCTGTCCTGGAACTCACTCTGTAGACCAGGCTGGCCTCCAACTCAGAAATCTGCCTGCCTCTGCCTCCCAAGTGCTGGGATTAAAGGCGTGTGCCACCACTGCCCAGCGACATATTCTTTCTCCTTGAGCCTCACCAGTACCAGGATTAAAGATGTGTCTACAACACCTGGCTGCATAAGATCTTTTTTCTTAAGAAGAACCAGCCTAGCTCCATATAGGGGTAACAACAACTCTTAACTTATTATTTCATACTTACTGTTTTCCTTATATTCCTATAAAATTAATTTTCTTAGTGGAAGCTTATATACTGAACCAGTTCTTGGGAACTGCTGTGTTGGTAGTGTATCCTTATTGAGAAAACAAATTTAACCTGAATTGAGAACTGAGAACTATCTTTCTTTCTTTCTTTCTTTCTTTCTTTCTTTCTTTCTTTCTTTCTTTCTTTTTTTTTTTTTCTTACCATGCAACAAAACTTTTATTAACATTTTTAACAGAGGTTTATTGAGATTTGTAATTTCTAAACTTAAATTGGGGTAAATGGCTAGAGTGCAGTGTAATGACAACATTGCCCACTGGGAATGCAGACTGAATAATTAATAGCCACCCCTCAGACTAAGGCCCAGGTGCAGGGTGACTCTTCCTGGATGTTGCAATCAAAGAGGGTGCGGCCATCTTCCAGCTACTTGCCTGAAAAGATGAGCCTCTGCTGGTCAGGTGGTAAGCCCTCTTCATCCTGGATCTTGGCTTTCTGGTTCTCGATGATGTCATTGGACTCCACCTCCAGGGTGAGGGTCTTCACAAAGATCTGCATGCCATGCACCCCTCAGGTGGAGGACCAGGTTCAGGGTTGACTTTTTTAAAAGACTTATTTTATTTATATGAGCACACTGTAGCCATCTTCAGACACATACCACAAGAGGGCATCGGATCCCATTATAGATGGTTGTGAGCCACCATGTGATTACTGGGAATTGAACTTAGGACCTTTGGAAGAGCAGTCAGTGCTTTTAACCGCTGAGCCATCTCTCCAACCCTCTTTCATGTTTGTAATCAGGGAAGGTACGGCCATCTTCCAGCTGCTTGCCCACAAAGATGAGCCTCTGCTGGTCAGGTGGTAAGCCCTCTTCATCCTCAATGGCCTTCACGTTCTTAATGATGTCACTGGGCTCCACCTCCACGGTGATGGCTTGCCTGTCAGGCTCTTCATGAAGATTTGCATTTTGACCTGTTAACGAATGTGATGAAAGCACAAACCACCCAGCTTGTGGAAACACCCTCACGGAAGGGCCGCCGAACTGGACAAAGCCTCTGGTCCCAGAACTATCTTTATATGGTGTATTATAAACCCCAAGGAAAGCAAAGCAGCTTGTATTTTAGAATTTTGAGTATATTTTGAAAAGCAAAATGTTTGCTTTTTCAAAAAAGCAAAGTGACTTGTGTTTTAGAATTTTAAGCATAGTTTAACTACTTACAACATAAACACATATTGAACATCTAAATAGCGTGTGCTCAAGGCGTGAGCCTGAAAAATGAGTCTCCTCTCCTGGAAAGCTGGTCTTAATTTGCATTGAGTTTCAATGGCTTCCTTAAGCAAACACCTGGAGGTCTTCCAGTCTAAGAAAAATATGTGTCCACAGACACAATTCTGCAAACGCAGTGAGCATGTGGCAGTTTTAGAAAGGTTGGAGGTTGGCCATGGTCCAGACCTCAAGCTGTTCCCTCTGTTACTCTCAGGCAGAGAGCTAGAGCAAGGTACAATATGCCTGTGCTTGAGAAAAGAGATTAATGCCGGAGCCTAAAAGAATCTGACATTTGTCCAATAGAGGTGTTCCTTTGTCACCTCGGTCGTACTCTGTGGTTGGGATGCTCCTAAACAGTGAGGTTTGGAACCCTGGCCAAGTTTCCGAGTCCTGAAATGAATATCCAGAGCTGCTGGAAGGTTCCATGGTAGGCACAGGCTAGAAGAAAAACATAGCTCACAGGCTTCTGTGTTTCTGTCCCTATTCTTAGAGTGTGGATAGAAGGGTATTGATTTCCCTTCTTCTCTTTCTCCTCCTCCTCCTCCTCCTCCTCCTCCTCCTCCTCCTCCTCCTCCTCCTCCTCCTCCTCCTTCTCCTCTTTTTCCTTCTCCTCCTCCTTCTTTATTAATCATTCTATTCATTTACATCTCAAATGATATCCCACTTCCTGGGCACCCCTCCACCAACCCCCCATCCCAATCCTCCCTACCCTCTCCCCTTTACCTGTATGTGGGTGCTCCTCCACCTACCCCCCTCTCCCACCCACCCCTCCAGCATCCCCCTATGCCCCTATGCCAGGGCATCAAACCTCCCCAGGATCAAGAGCCTTCCCTCCCATTGCTGTCAGGCAAGGCCATCCTCTGCTACATATGTATCTAGAGCCATGGATCCTTCCAGGTACACTCCTTGGTTAGTGGTCTAGTCTCTGAGAGAACTAGGTGGTCATGCCAGCCTATGCTGTTCTTCTAATGGGGTTGTAATTCCCCTCTGCTCCTCCAGTCCTTGTGCCAGCTCCCCCACCAGGTTCCCTGAGCTCAGCCTGATGGTTGGCTCCAAGCATCCACATCTGCATTGGTCAGTTGCCAGACCTCCCAAGGAACTGCTATACCAGGTTCCTGTCAGCAAGTGCCTCTTGACCTCAGCAACGGTGACAGATTTGGTGTCTGCAGGCATGACGAATCCCCAGGTGGGGCAGTCCCTAGAGGGCCCTTCCTTCAGTCTCTGCTCCATTTTTTGTCTCTATTCTTCCTTTGGACAGGGACATTCCTGGGTTAAAAACTTTGAGATGGGTGGGGCACCATCCTTCGACTGGGGACCTTGCCTATCTGCTGGAGATAGTCTCTACAGGTTCTATCTCTCCCTTTTTTGTGCATTTCCACTAAAGTCATCCCCATTGGGTCCTGGGAGCCTCAAGTTTCCGTGGTGTCTGGGACCCTTCAGTGGCTATCCCCACTCCCTCACCCCCATGCTACATATCTTGTTCGATTTCCTGACCCTCAGCACCTCTCTCATATCCCCTCCAGTTCCTGATACTGCTCTCTTATTTCCTTTCCTTCCTCTCTGCTCCCAGGTCCCCCTCTCCCTCTACCTACCACGATCACCCTGTTCCCCCCTCAGTGCAGAATTGAGCCATCCACACTCTGGTCTTCCTTCCTTCTAAGCTCCATATGGTCTATGGGTTGTATCATGGGCGTTGTGAGCTTTTTGGCTAATATCCACTTATCAGTGAGTACATACCATGTGTGTTCTTTTGTATCTGGGTTACCTCACTCAGGATGATATTTTCTAGTTCCAGCCATTTGCCTTCGAATTTCATAAAGTCATTGTTTTTTGTTTTTTGTGGGTTTTTTGGTTGTTTGTTTGTTTTCAGAAGATAAAGTTAATCTAATTTACATATTTCTAGGTACATTGATAACCAAAAGGTGGCCACTGAAAAGGTTAAAAGGTCTATTAGCTCCTGGTATCTAGCTGGCCCAGGATTGCAAAATAAAATGATCCACGTTCCTTATTCTCTACAGAAAACGCATTTTTTTAAAAAGTGAAAGATCTAGGGAGTTATACATAGAAAGCAACAGTGAAAAGGGGGAGGAGAGTCCCACCCCTCACTCTACCCTCCCAGTCCTGGAGCCCCAGAGGCTCTGACATGGCAGGAGGCAGCTGTCAGCTTTGATCTCTTCCAAGCTAGGAAGGCCGCTTTTGGGGGGGAGGAGCAGCCAACAAGAATTTCCGTGGCATCGTGGGCTCAGTAGGAGCTCCCAAGCCCTAGTGGGATAGCAGAGGGAGCATGGATTCCCCTGAGCAAGCACGGTGGCATGATGTGGTTGTTTAACTTGGGAACTGAGGGGGCTAGGGCAGATCCCAGGTCTCACGAGGTGCATGTGCGTGTGTGTTTGCCTGTGCATGAGAATAGATATTGACTGGGGGCAAGAAGGAACAGGGGTCTTTGGGGTCTTTGCAAATGGCCTTGGATGGCAGACATAGCCCTGCCTGGTTGCTAGACACAGGGAAGTGCTGTTCTCCCCTGCAACCAGATTGGCCACCACCAAGGGCCTGACTACTGCCCCTGCTGGATCAACCAGGTAGGCTCAAGAAGGACACCCTTGTGGCCCCAGAGTCCTTAAGCTGGGAGAAGGGTGGCTAGCTGGCACTACACCTTGTTGTAGTGTGCCCGGCCCCCAAGAGGCGCCGGTTTGAGGTTTTGGCTTGCTCCTTTGGAAACAGAAATGAAAGAGGGAAAAGGATAGAGGGCAGAGGAGAAATGGAAGGGAATGAGTGGCACAAAAAGGGATCCGGAATGCTTGAGTGTTAGGGTGCCTCTACAGCTGCTGTTTGTGCCTGCGGGGGGCCTGGAGCTCCTCAGGCGGAGGGTTGCTTTGGAGAAGTTCATCTCCAGGATGTGCCGCTGTAAATGCCGTACCCACTCTTCCTGGATAGAGAGTGGGTCCTGGAATTCCACTTCACAGAACCTGCACTTGAGGGTATAAATGTTGCCCACAAACTTTACCAGTGATGTTTGGGGGGGCTGAGGCACCAGAGAGGGGGCTGGCCGGACCCAGGGTGGGGGTTGTCGCACTTCTTCCAGCTTCTGTTGCAGGTCATTGGCTTCCTCACCACCCCGAGCTGCAGAGGCATCTGATGGCCGGGCTTGTCGGCATTCAGATTTGTTGATATTTTGCCGTTGATGCTCCTCTGACTTCACAGTCCCAGGTGGGCTGGTTGCCAGAGGTTGTTCACCACTGTCAGTTGCCCTGCCAGCTTCAGGCCCTGGTTCCCCCTCAAGCCCCCAGCACTTCGGCCAACCAGGGACAGGCCCCCAAGTGCCAGCCCCAGGGGTGGCCGCTTGTCACTGTCACAGCCATGGCCAGCACTGCGGAACTTCTTGGTAAAGGGGCGGCCACCCTGGATGTAGGTTCGGTAGGCACCCACTTTCTGAAGCCGGTGTTTGGTTCACTCACTCAGGGCCTCGATGGGAGAGCCCTTGACACACCACTCTGTCACACCGAACTGCCGCAGATGTGCCCTGGCACGGCTGACTAGGGCTTTGCGGGTTTTCAAAGTAAAGGTCACAGAGCTCACAGCAGGCCTCGGTGGAGAAGTGGGAGGTCTTCTCATGGAGAGTCTTTGCCTTGAAGGGCAGTTCAGTCTGGATGTAGGTCTTGGCCTTGACCTCTGCTGGGAGGAAGCGGGCCTCCTGGAGGGGCCAATTAGTTGCCACTGGGCCCAAGTAGCTGGTAGCTGAGGGCTTGGACGCTGTGATGGGTGGCAGGCTGAGCTCCCAGGGAACCTGGGTTGGCCCAGCTCCTGGTTTTCTGGGCCGGCTAGCCAGGGGTGACAGAGGCAGTGGGGAATGCATAGCCCCAGGAGCTGCTATGGGAGAACCATCTTCAGTGAGGGCAGGAGCCTGGTCTCCAGCTGGAGGCTCTATTTTGATGAGGCACAGCTTGGACTTCTTCAGGATCTCTCAAAGTGTATCAATGGGGGAGCCATTGACAGACCACTCAGTCACACCCATCTGGCGCAGGTGGGAGCGTGCATGGCTGGATAGGCCCTTTCGGTTCTCGAAGAACTCACCACAGAACTCGCACCGAATGTCACGCACTGGCTCTGCCCGAGATGACAGGTTCAAGGGTGCCATATCTTCTCGAGGTGTGCCCCAGGGTCCCTCAGATGGGTGTGGCTCCCCATGAAGGGCCCCTGGCAGCATCTCCCTCTTGATCTACACTCTCGTGTGTTCAGGTTTCAGTTTCTTGGGCAGGGAGGGTGTAGCAAGGCCTGAGAACATCTTCCAGGCTGTGGGAGGAGGAGAAGCAGTCGGTGAGTGGTCCTGAGGACTGCCTGGTGGCGGCAGCAACTTCTTGGCAAAAGGTGAAATGTGAAGATCAGAGGGGCTTCTAATGAGCTGCCAGGGCCTCCAGTGCCCACCACCTTGGCCAGGGCTTTTGGGCTTGGACCTGGTGGGTGGAGGTGTCCACCTGGCCTGGCTTGGGTCCGTCTCTTCAGGATTTCCCGAAGTGTGTCAATGGGTGAGCCATTCACAGACCACTCAGTCCCACTCATCTGGCGCAGGTGGGAGCGTGCATGGCTAGACAGGCCCTTTCTGTTCTCAAAGAACTCACCACAGAACTCACAGCAAGTATCTCTTGTTGGCTCTGGGCCTATAGTGAGATTCAGCGGCCCCTCATCCTCAGACTGGGGCCATTGTGCCTTTGGGGAAGTTGGCCGGGGACTCAGGGACAGCTGGGGGCTCTTGTCCTCAGGAGTCTCGAGTGTAGGGGATCCTGCCAGAGTCAGTGGGGTCTTCTTGAGGAGTTGAGAGCTGGATGGGTGGCTGAGAAGCCAGGAAGTGATTTGGTGGCTTTGTTGACAGTAGGGGCATCCACAGGTTTGGCCAGGGTGAGTAGACCAGACCTGGCAGCCTCAGCAACGAACTCCTTTGGTGAGTTGGACTTCTTGATCAGGCTAGGGGGATAGGGCTAGGAGGTCAATGGGAGCGCCACTGCTTTCTGACTCTGCAACCCCAAGCTGCCACAGATGTGAACGTGCCTGGCTGGACAGGCCTTTTCTTGTCTCAAAGCAGACACCGCAGCCCTCACGTGGTCAGGCTCTGGGCCTTGAGATCTGCCAGCTCCTGTTTGCTGCCATGAGGAACCTCTGCGGCCACTTCGCTGCTCAGCCGATTGACTACCTGCTCCAGGGTCCCAGAAAGAGGCAGGCTCTTTTTTGGGAGTAAGGGAAACCCCAAGTCCATGGCCACCATTGTGTTTTCCTCAGAACACAGGCCCAGAGGCGGCGCAGGTGCGGCCGAACCTGGGCCCCGGCTTCTACTCAGCCTTGGGCCCCACATGCAGTCCTGTACTCAGAGGGCCTGGGGAGGGCGACTCTGTGGGCGCGCTCCTGGGCATCCCCACTGGCCACCCTGCCACCTTGCCCTCTATCAGATGTAGGGTTGGTAAATATCTTTTCCCAATCTGTGGGTTGCTGTTTTGTCCTATTGACAGTGTCCTTTGCCTTACAGAAGGTTTTCGATTTTATGAGGTCCCATTTGTTGATTGTTGATCTTAAAAGATAAGCCATTAGTGTTCTGTTGAGGAAGTTTTCATCTATGCCCAAGGATTAGAGGCTCTTCCCCACTTTCTCTTCTATTAGATTCAGTGCATCTGCTTTTATGTGGAGGTCCTTAATCCACTTGGACTTTAACTTTGCACAAGAAGGTAAGAATGGATCAATTTGCAATCTTCTACATGCAGACTGCCCGTTGAACCAGCACCATTTGTTGAAAATGCTGTCTTTTTTTCCACTGGATGGTTTTAGCGTCTTTGTCAAAGATCAAGTGACCATAGGTGTGTGGGTTCATTTCTGGGTCTTCAATTCTATTCCATTGATCTACTTGCCTATCTCTGTATCAGTACCATGCAGTTTTTATCACTATTTCTCTATAGTATAGCTTGAGGTCAGGTGTGGTGATTCCCCAAGAAGTTCTTTTATTATTGTGGATAGTTTTTGTTATTCCAAATGAATTTGAGAATTGCTCTTTCTAACACTATGAAGAATTGAGTTGGAATTTTGATGGGGATTGCACTGAATCTTGGATTGCTTTAGGTAGATGGCCATTTTTACTAAATTAATCCTACCAATCTATGAGCATGGGAGATCTTCCCACCTTCTGAGGTCTTCTACAATTTCTTTCTTCATGGATTTGAAGTTCTTGTCATACAGATCTTCTGCTTGCTTGCTTAGAGTCACACCAAGATATTTTATATTATTTGGGACTATTGTGAATGATGTTGTTTCCCGAATTTCTTTCTCAGCCCTTTCATCCTTTGAGTAGTGGAAGGCTACTGATTTGTTAGAGTTAATTTTATATGCAGCCACTTTGCTGAAGTTGTTTATCAGATATAGGAGCTCTGTGGTAGAATTTTTAGGGTTGCTTATGTATACTATCATGTCATCTGCAAATAGTGATATCTTGACTTCCTCCC
Source organism: Uromys caudimaculatus (assembly GCA_028551405.1). Taxonomy (NCBI): domain Eukaryota; kingdom Metazoa; phylum Chordata; class Mammalia; order Rodentia; family Muridae; genus Uromys; species Uromys caudimaculatus. The sequence goes on along the minus strand of CM052717.1, from coordinate 2,427,454 downwards.
CCCTGATTTGTATCCCTTTGATTTCTTTTTGTTGTCTAATTGCTCTGGCTAGAACTTCAAGAACTGTATTGTATAGGTAGGGAGAGAGTGGGTGGCCTTGTCTTGTCTCTGATTTTAATGGGATTATTTGAGTTTCTCTCCATCTAGTTTGATGTTGGCTATTGGTTTACTGTATATTGCTTTTATTATATTTATATATGAACCTTGAATTCCTGATCCCTCCACTACTTTTAACATGAATGGGTATTTTATTTTGTCAAAGGGTTTTTCAGCATCTAATGAGATGATCATGTAGTTTTTTTCTTTGAATTTGTTTATATAGTGGATTACATTGATGAATTTCAGTACATTGAACCATCCCTCCATTCCCGGGATGAAGCCTACTTGATCATGGTGAATTATAGTTTTAATGTGTTCTTGGATTCAGTTTGCTAGAATTTTATTGAGTATTTTTGAATCAATATTCATAAGGGAAATTGGTCTGTAGTTCTCTTTCTTTGTTGGGTCTTTTTGTGGTTTAGGTATCAGTATAACTGTAGCTTTGTAGAAATAATTGAGTAGTGTTCCTTCTATTTCTATTTTGTGGAATAGTTTGAAGAGTATTGGTATTAGGTCTTCTTTGAAGGTCTGATAGAATTCTGCACTAAAGCTGTCTGGTCCTGGGCTGTTTTTGGTTGGGAACTTCTAGTAACTGCTTCTATTTCCTTGAGGGTTATGGGACTGTTTAGATGGTTTATATGATCCTTATTTAATTTTGATACATTGTATCTGTCCAGAATATCATCCATTTCATCCAGACTTCCCAGTTTTGTTGAGTATAGACTTTTGTAGTAGGATGTGATATTATTTGAATTTCTTCCATTTCTGTTGTTATGTCTCTCTTTTTATTCCTGATTTTGTTAATTTAGATACTGTCTCTGTGCCCTCTGGTTAGCCTGGCTAAGGGTTTATCTATCTTGTTGATTGTCTCAAAGAACCAGCTCCTAGTCTTGTTGGTTCTTTGTATAGTTCTCTTTGTTTCTGTTTGGTTGATTTCAGCTCTGAGTTTGATTATTTCCTGCCGTCTACTCCCCTTGGGTATCTAGTGTATGATCTCTCCAATTTTTTATGGAGGCACTCAGGAATATGAGTTTTCCTCTTAACACTGCTTTCATTGTGTCCCATAAGTTTGGATATGTTATGCCTTCATTTTCTTTAAATTCTATTTAAATTTAATTCTATTTAAATTTAAATTTCCTTCTTTATTTCTTCCTTGCCCAAGTTATCGTTGAGTAGAGCATTATTCAGCTTCCATGTGTATGTGGGCTTTCTGTGGTTTTTGTTGCTATTGAAGACCAGCCTGAGTCTGTCGTGGTCCAATAGAGTACATGGGATTAATTCAATGTTCTTGTATCTGTTGAGGTTTGTTTTATGTCTGAGTATATGGTCGATTTTTGAGAAGGTACCATTAGTGTTGAGAAGAAGGTATATTCTTTTCTTTTAGGGTGAAATGTTCTGTAGATATCTGTTTAATCCATTTGGTTCATAACTTCTTTATTTTCATTCTGTCTCTTTATTTTCTTTTTTCCATAATCTGTCTACTGCTGAGAGTCGGGTGTTGAAATTTCCTACTATTATTTTGTGAGGTTCAATGTGTGCTTTGAGCTTCAGTAACATTCCTTTTACAAACTTGGGTGTCCTTGCATTTGGGGCATAGATGTTCAAAATTGAGAGTTCATCTTGGTGGATTTTTCCTTTGACGAGTATGTAGTGTCCTTCCCCATCTTTTTTTTTGATAACTTTTGATTGAAAGTCTATTTTATTGGATATTAGAATGGCTACTCCAGCTTGTTTTTTGGGACCAGTTGCTTGGACAATTTTCTCCCAGCCTTTTACTTTGAGGTAGTGTCTGTGTTTGTCACTGAGGTGTGTTTCTTGTATGCAGCAAAATGCTGGATCCTGTTTATGTATCCAGTCTGTTAGCCTATGTTTTTTTATTGGGGAATTGAATCCATTTATGTTGAAAGATATTAGGGACCAATGATTGTTGCTTCCTGTTATTTTTGTTGTTAGAAGTGAAATTATGTTTGTGTGTTTCTCTTCTTTCAGATTTTTTGTGATAAGATTTATTTCTTGCTTTTTGGGAAGTGTACTTTCCCTCCTTGTGTTGGACTTTTCCTTCTATTATCCTCTGTAGGGCTGGATTAGTGGAAAGGTATTGTTTAAATTTGATTTTGTCTTGGAATACTTTGGTTTCTTCATTTATGATAATTGCAAGTTTTGCTGGGTATAGTAGCCTGGGCTGGCAATTTTGTTCTCTTAATGTCTGTATGACATCTGCCCAGGATCTTCTGGCTTTAAGAGTTTCTGTTGAGAAGTCTGGTGTAATTCTAATAGGTCTGCCTTTATATGTTACTTGACCTTTTTTCCTTAGTGCTTTCAATATTTTTTCTTTGTTCTGTGCATTTTGTGTTTTAATTATTATGTGACAGGAGGAATTTCTTTTCTGGTCCCATCTGTTTGGTGTTCTATAGGCTTCTTGTATGTTTATGAGCATCTCTTTCTTTAGGTTAGAAAAGTTTTCTTCTATAATTTGTTGATGATGTTTGCTGGTCCTTTGAGTTGGGAATCTTCACTCTCTTCTATATCTATTAGTCTTAGGTTCGGTCTTTTCATTGTGTCCTGGATTTCTTGAATGTTTTGAGCTAGGAGCTTCTTGCTTTTTGTATTTTTCCTTGACTATTTTGTCGATGTCCTCTATGGTGTCTTCTATACCTGAGATTCTCTCTTCTTTCTCTTGTATTCTTTTGTTGATGCTTACATTTTTGACTCCTGATTTCTTTCCTAGGTTTTCTATCTCCAGGGCTCTCTCCCTTTGTGTTTTCTTTAATATTTCTATTTCCATTTTTAGATCCTGGGTGGTTTTGTTCCGTTCCTTCACCTGTTTGATTGTGTTCTCTTGTATTTCTTTAAGGGATTTATGTGTTTCCTCTTTAAGGGCTTCTAGTTGTTTACTTGTGTTCTTCTATGTTTCTTTAAGGAAATTATTTATGTCTTTTTTAAAGTCCTCTATCATCTTCATGAAATGAGAATTTAGATCTGAATCTTGCTTTATAGGTATGTTGGGGTATCCAGGACTTCCTGTGGTAGGAGAACTGGGTTCTGATGTTGCCAAGTCAAATTGGTTTCTGTTGCTTATATTCTTAACACTTTCCTCTTGCCATCTGGTTATCTCTTGTGTTATGTGGCCTCCCTGTCTCTGACTGGAGCCTGTACTTCCTGTGAGCCTGTGATCCTATGATCCTATGATCCTGTATGTGTCAGAACCCCTAATGAATTGAGCTACAATTGGGGTGTGGGCTGAGTGGGTGGAGATCAAGAGCAGAGGCTCTGCTCCTGGCACAGGTGGAAACCAGAAGTTGCCCAGATCTCTGGCTAGGCAGGGTATCTGAGTCCTGGGGTCTCAGGGGTCCTGGTTTTGTTGGGTATTGTGGCAGGGTTTGGGGTCTCACCTGTGATCCTGGATGTGTCAGAATACCTGGGGAGTCCAGCTGCAACTGGGCTGTGGGCTGTGTGTGTTTAGATCTGGAGACAAGGCTCTGCTCCTGGCACAGGTGGAAACTGGAAGGCGTGTGCATATCTGGCTGGGCCTCCTTTCTATTACATCAACAACAAATACTAGAGTTAACATAAAGAAAAACAATCATTGATAGTAGAATTGATATAGAAAAGGGGGAATATAAAAACCATGGTTAAACAGCAACAACAACAAAAAAAGAAACAACACTTGTACATGTCAGGAAAATGTTAAATTATGCAGAATGATAGAGGTTTACATAAAGGGTAAATGCCTGAATCTGGAGAAGTGGCAATAGTCATAATCAGACTAGATTCTTGTGGGTGTTTGTCCCACAGGGTTCTTCAGCAGAATGCTATTGGACAGTACACAATGTGAAAAAATCCTTAGTTGGAAATGCATTTGTGTAATGTGACAACAGGAAGATGAGTGGGTAGGCATGCCAAAATAGAATAGAGCTGCTCTAAGAAAGAGGTGAGCAAATATAACCATTGGCTGGGAATTTAGATCAGTAGAAGGGTATTGCCCAGGGTGCTGCGAGATCCAATTTGACCACAGCATGGGGTGATAGGAGACAAGCCAGATAGAGGTAAGGACAGCCACCTTGTTACAAGGGTAACATTACATATTTATAAACATGGACAAATTTACAAATATTTGCTGTGTAAGCATAAGACAGACCTTAAAATTGTGAAGTATTTTCCCAAACGGCACAGTTCAGTAAAGTGATCAAGTGTCAATAGATGCTTTTCTGAACTCTGCTTCATGCTGATTGGTTTTGGGGCCTTCAAAATATAATATTTTATGTGTTCTAAAGGGAATTCCCAAGCATAAAAATGTTGTAGATTAATTAAGCAGTAATTTTAAACACCACTCTGGCCTGTTTCTAGATATGGTATTAGGATATCAAGATCCTTTGAAAGAACTATTAACTGACATACCTTGGAAAAAATGAAAAAATTAATTTTGTAAAAAGATTGACTTACTTTTATTTCACATATATGAGTATTTTTCTGTTCATGTATGACAGGGCACCACATGTATGCCTGGTGACCACAGAGACCAAAGAAGTTATCAAATCTCCTAGAACTGAGCTTACACATGATTGTGAACTGTCATGTGGGTGTTGGGAACTGAACCCAGGTCCTTTGGAAAAGCAGCTAGTGATCTTAACCACTGAGCCATTCTCTTGACCAACCTACTCTCCCCATCCCCACAATTTTTTTAATATGCTTTGCAAAACTATTTCTAAATTTGTAAATATTCCGATTGTTATTAATTCCACAGGTGTGGGGAGAAAGGCTACCAACACAAACCATGGCCAAATTGAAGAAAGCAAGCTTTTTAATTCAAGTACGTGGGCTTTTTCTCCCTAAGGTGGGGGTTCAAGAGATTAGTATTAGATACATTTTTTTATAGCTCAGGAGTAGGGGATTTACAAATGGAGAATTGGCAGGCAAATAGGCAGGGTTACAGAAGCAGAATATACCATGACAAGTTGGTCATAACAACCTCCATAAATAAAGACATAGTTGCAAGATGGTCATAACAAGGTAGTCATAGCAGTGTGGTCTTAAAAACAAAGGCATAGTTGCTATATCTTGAAACAGGCAGTACATAGCCATTTGTAATTAAGGTTACAGTCAGGGTATAGCACAAACCATGAGAAAAAGTGATGTAATCATAGGAATGAACCTAGTTTGTCTTTACTGTAAGATGGCTTTTAAGCCCAAGAGGAAGCAGTCTGATTTATCCAGATTGTCAGTCACATCATGGAGTTATTTAAATCAAACTTAAGGAAACTATATACTATATGTTCTAGGGATTGTGGCATTAAGAAGAAATGAGAATGAATCAAATATAATGTTTTCCTGTATTGTTCAAAGAGAATTTGTTTGGGGATCTAGTTGTCTTACATTGAAAATTAACTTAGTATTTATTGAAATTTAACAACTGCTGTACCATCCCGTGGGGAGAAACGCAGGCATGGGCGGGGTCCCCTGGCTCTGGTTCCTGTGGCTGGGCCCTCTCGTGGCCTGGGTGCAGGGAAGGAGCACAGGTGGAGATGGGAGCACGGACTGCTGGTGCTAGCGGCCTCGGGCGCTCTCTAGCTCTGGGCCCGATGCTGTGGTCGTCCCTGATCAGGCGCTCCCAGAGCTGGCCAGGTGGACCTCATCCCACCTCAGCACACAGGTGCCCTCCGGCCGGCTGGGCCGCCACCACCACCACCGCTGCCACCAGGTTATTTGGCCGCGCCACAGGGAAGGAGAGCAGATGGAGACTAACCACCTCGGACGCTCTCCAGCTGCACTGTGCTCGGAGCACTCACCACCCTGTGCCAAGTCTTGGCCGTAGCTCAGCGTCCCCTGGGGCACCCGCCTGGGCCGAAAGTGTTAACAGCTCTTAGACAAAGTTCTCCGACGCCAAAGTAGTTTTCACCTTTATTCCTTCTGGATGGCGGGCTGTGGGCACGTGTGCGAGAGCGGACAGGGCAGGCAGGTAGAAGAAGGGGAGAGAGAGAGAGAGCTACTCGGGTCAGGATGCTCTATTATATTGTTTGGGGAGGGGACAGAGGTTTGGTAATCAATACTTCCTATTGGCCTGGTTTGGGGACCTTTTGGTGCCTCATTTGCTTGCCCGGGACTCAGGGTTGCTTTCTACGTGACAAATCTCACACGCCAGGCCTCTCTATATACAGGGGTTGTAAAGGCTGTGACCAGTTTTACAGGAGTCTTCCGGGAGCATTGGCTAAAAATATGTTCTGGTCCCTTGTGAAAAATATCACAGAGTCTCCCAGAATTTTTAGCCTGAGCTCAACTGGGTGTCAGATTGCCTGTCACAGATCACTGCCCCACAAACAATTACAATAACTTGAAGATCAGTCTTATAATTAGTAGAGAAGCTGTGTGGAATAAAGTAAATTTCTTCAGGGTAAAAATGGATGATGTGGAGTCAGGTGATAAAGGCCATTTTATTCCAATGAACTTACATAAGCATAAGGACTTTAAAAAGCTAATCCTGAGGAAGAATTTGCCTGAAGGCAAAGAAAAGAGGTCATTAACTGGCAATTTTAAGCTGTCTCAAATATCCATACAGATTAGTTATCTTTAATTGTTTAATTTAAGTATATTCTAGAATACATTTACTTTATCATCAAATGTATATATTCTGAGTCATGAGATGGGTGTTGCAATACTGCTTCTCTAAATGAACTTTTTATAAATGTTCAGTGCTTAATAAAGTTACAAGGAAGAAGAAAGAAATCTATGATAATGAGAATGACTGTTCTGTTGAGAATTATACATGATCTAATTTGGGTCATGCAGTGACTTAGTCTTAATTTGTTCCAACATTCACTTGTACATTAGGATGAACAGCTGGCTAATTGAATCCTTTCTGCTATAATTCACTTGCTTCTTTGGTATAATTTCATCTGCTTGTTTCTCATCACGTAACACAATGGATATATTCAATTCCTGTTTTGAATATAACATAACCTTTCCCCAGTATTCTTTAAGAAACAGTTTCTTCCTCTTACATGGATTTGTATGAGATTTCTACCTTCCATAAATTAGATTAGTATTTTAGATCTTTTAAGATCTTTGGCAAATAATATATAATTGGGCAAAGTTGTTCCATTTTTGATTCTATAGTTTTAGCTTTATAATGATGCTCTCACCTTATGCTGCCATCTTTGCAGTGGCATGATCTGTGCAAAGCTCAGCAAGTTACCTAAGTAAGTCCCTAGGTAACTATTGTCTTCGTCTCTCCTTTGCTCTTTGTAGATACCTGTTGAAACTGATGAACTTCACACTTGAGTTCTTGAAGACTAAAGTCCTGCATGCTGGGTAACACACACACACACACACACACACACACACACACACACACACATGCACACAAAGCATAGCAAGTCAAACACAGTGTGTGGAAAGATGTTTCAGATTATGTGGGAAAAAAATCAGGAGATATACAGGTGCATCTGGATGTGTGGTGAAGGTATTATGCTTTAATATAACTGCCCTATGTTACCATATATTGAAAACTATAGCTTATTAGAAATATCTATGATACCTATAGACATGTTTCCTATGGCTGCTGATCTGTGGGCTTAGATCTAAATCTCTGTACCAATAAAATCATGGGTGTTCATAAAGAAAAATTTTAAGTAACACAAAAGTGACAGCTACCAAAACATTTCTCATTTACAAGGTAAATTGATGTAGCTATAACAAACAACAGGTTAGTGTCTTTAACATAATAAGATAATAAGTAGGAAAATGGCCAAAGATTATGCTTAGGAAATTAAAAAAAATACTGAAAATAGTGAATAAACACGTGCTAAAATATTCAGTACTATGAGTAACCAAAATTTGCAAGTCGCTGTAAGAAGAGGGCAAAATTAGTAAAGAGAAAAGCAGTTCCCTTTGGTGTGCTAAAACAAAGCTAATGAGATGTTCTTTACCATCACATTATCCATCCTTATAGAATTCAGAGTTATTATTTCAACTATTCGTGCTGTTTCAACAGTGAAATAAATAAAATTAAGAAATAAACTAAGCTGAGAAATTTTTATTTGGCACTTATTCTCTTACTTAAAGGATTCCACTAAATGTGCCCTTCATTTTAATGATTTGACAACATAACAAAAATATACCACAACTTTGTATGGAAATTAGAAAAATGGTTAAAGAACCAGACATTGTGGAAACATTTTAAAAGGAAGATTGTTTAGTTTACTATTCATTTCAGCAGGGAACATAACAGTTTCATTTTTCTATTGTCATCATTAATTTTTCTAGAGTTAAATTTTCTTCTCCAATCTATCAAAATATGTTAGGTCTCAATGAAATCACAAGGTCCTAGCACCCTCAGGATACTCAGAACCATCGGTAACTCCAGTTCCAGGGCATCATATGACATCCTCTGGCCTCCATAGGCACCAGTCACACACACATTTACTTATATACATGTAGATAAAACAGTCATGTACATAAAGTAAAAAAAAATATTATTTTAAAAATTGAAATGAATAAAATCTTGCATATTTCTTGCATTCTGGCTATATGACTGATCCTATGCTTCCAATATAAGTGATTTCTTTGCCTTCAAAGAAATTATGGTTTGATCAAGAAGAAAGAAGGACAAATAGGTCCAAGTCAATAGAATACCTGCAGTGTTAGCCATAAGCAGTAGTGAGTGTGAGAATATTGATATAACCCAAGAATAACTTCAAATCACATCAGAGAACACAGGCAATGGGGTAATCTTGGCTTAGCTAAAGACACATTTATGACAACTCACTCCACTTTCCTTAAAAAGAGATGCATAGTACAATTTTTAAGCAATAATAAACTCTATAGTGCAATTAAAAGTTCACTAGGAAATTGGTATTTGGAGAAGAAAATATACCTTAAATCAGACTATCAGAGTAAATGTTAGAATTTTCAGCTTAAAACATTTTTGCTGAAAACACCTCATGAGACAGGCCATCTGTCTTATGTGTTATGGATGCTGACACAAAGGATATGTGTCATAAACCTGTTCCATCTGTTTAGTAGATCATTTATTGTCTTCTAGATCAAGGCTAAATATATGATAGCTTATCATGAGATAGAAAAATCCCTTTTCAAAGACTTCATAACATGTTACACAGGAGAACTGGGAGATGTCTCAGTAGGTAAAGTACTTGCTTCGTGTGCATGAGGATCTTGAGTTTGGTTCCCCATCACCCACATAAACAGTGGGACCCAGAGGTCTTATGGGTAATTCTCATGCTGGGGAGGCAGGTTGGGAGGAACCAGGAGTTCTCTCATCAACCAGTCTACCTAAATTGGTGAGCTTCATGTTCAAAGAGACCCTGCCTCAAAAAAAATAAGATGGACAGCAATTGAGAAAGACATCTGATGTCAGGTTCTAACCTTCATGTGAACCTATACACATGCGCATGTGCAGAGAGAGAGAGAGAGAGAGAGAGAGAGAGAGAGAGAGAGAGAGAGAAGTGTAATAATTTACATTTGTATTTTTAAAAGCATAATGTATTCCACACTTGATAGAGCAAGATGTCCATTATAGGACAATGTCTGTCAGGGACCCTATAGTTTTTCTTCATTTGAGAACATGGTTGACTGCATTTCTCCCAGAGCCTTTTCAAGATTTCACACTAGATAAAGTTATAATTTCTATACAGAACAGTTAAGCCTAGTTTATACTTCAATTTTGTCTTTTTTAATCCATAAATTACTGACAATTTAAAACTCTTAATAGAACTACCTTTAAGATTCTATAGAATAACATAAAATTGGCATTTTCCTCAATCTTGTAAGAAGCATGGGATGGATAAAAAAAGGCTTTCTAAAATACCTTTGAGCAAATGCTATGAGTATTTCAAATATGGTCATCAGATTTGATCATCTTCCTTGTTTGGAATTTCCCTGCCCCCTCCCAAATTAAAATTTTCAAATGGAAAATTTGAAACAAATACAGCAAGCACCCATCTGTCCACCACCTGGATTTCTCCATTAGCATGTTACCATGGCTATGCCTATCCACCCATTTACCCATATATCCACTGACACCTGTTCAAAATAAATTTCCAGCATCTTTCTAGTCCCCTAAAAAACTCCACTATGCATATTTAGTGTTCAAAACTTTATAGTGTCTGAGAGTTAGAAAAATTCAGTATACACCAAGACATTAACAGACCTTTGGAAGTTTCTCATTGCTGCCTCTCTCTTATCTCTGTTGCAACCTTTGTTCTGATTTTGTTTATGCACTATGTTATATAACGTCATGTGATGGTGTTTCCTGTAAAGAGTCTGACACCAGACACAATGTTTGAAAAGCTCATCTGTGCTAATGTGTATATCAGTAGCTTGTATTTTTCATTATTGGATAATGTCTCACTGCATAAATATACCACACATTTTCAGATACATTCTGCTCTACCTCTGGTTGGAGCTACTAGGACTAAACATCTTATAATCTTAGTTTTAATGTTTTTAATTCATTTTGTTTTGTTTTACTTAAATAACTAAATATGACTAAAATTATGAGATCAAAAATATGAACATCAACTCTTCGTGTTTACTGTTGTAGATTTAGACTTCTTAAGCTAATTGTGTGTGTGCACGTGTGTGTGTGTGTGTGTGTGTGTGTGTGTGTGTGTGTGTGTGTGTGTGAATCCCCACAAGTCCAAAAGAAGGTGTCTCATCCCCTGCAGCTGTAGTTACAGGCTGTTGTGCCCTGCTGAAGAAGTGTGCTAGAAACAGCTCAGGTCTTCTGTAAGAGGGCTACTGAGTTATGGTTGGAATTTTGTTGAACACATAGATCTACAGGAGAAACCTGGTACCTTCATATTGAGCTTTCTTATCCATGAGCTTGGTATATCTCTGCATGTACTTTAATTTCTCTACAACATTTTTTAGTATCACATGTGGAAGTCGTTGGTATCCTTTGTTAAAAGGACTGTGATGTGTTTATGGTTTGAGATCTATTAAAATGATTTTAATTACACTAACTATTTTGTAGCTGGACTTTCTCAGGCCCACCAGCTGTGTAAATAACAACATGAGACATTTATATAGTTTAAAGCTTACGACTTTTGCTTGGGTAATCTCCTAACTGACTATCTTGTCCATGACATGTGGATAGCTCTAAACTTCTCCCTGCTGTGCTCCCTCTGTTCCCTCTGTGTCTACCCCCCCCATCTCTTGTTCTGGCCCCTATTTCCTGCCCATCTATTATCTATAAGATCTTTATTACAATTCTAGATTACTTAGTTTGCCTCTAGGCATAGAAGGCTGTCCGACCTTCAAGTATCTGAGCAGGTGTAGAAGGACCAGTATTTAAAATATAAGGCTGGTGACGGGCCATAGAAATGACAGTACCAATATCCTGCCAGTATTCAGCTTCACACAATGCACAATGTAACAAAAGGTTACCCCAACATAAAATATTTATGTATATTTTATAGGAATTTTTTAGTAAATGATGACATCATCTGTGAATAAAAAGCAGACTACTTCCTTCCTCTCTTACTTAGGTCTTTATCTTTCTCTACTGGCCAGGACCTCTGATATAGTGTTGAATAGGGAGAATAGAGATGGGTGCTCCTGCCTTGTAGTCAGGACACCCTGAAAGTATAAAAAGAAAAGAGGAATAAATTCAGAGTCTCTCACTGAAACTAGAGCTCACAGAATCAACAAGGGGCTAACAAACTGGCTCAGTGTCTCCAGTGCTAGGACTTCCTTCTTTTCTTTTAAATGTGCATTGGTGTTTTGCCTGCATGCATGTCTGTGTGAGGGTCTCAGATATTGGAGTTATAGACAGTTGTGGGATGCCATGTGGGTGCTCAGAATTGAACCCAGATCCTCTGGAAGAGCAACCAGCACTCTTAACCACTGAGCTCTCTCCAGCCCCTCCAGGGCTAGGAGATATAGGAGTGTGACATCATATGCAGCTTCTTAAGTGAGTGCTAGGAATTGGAGCCCTTACCTTTGCTCTGCACTCCCTTTGCTGCCTGAGCCATCTCTCCATCCCCTATTTAATAGTTTTAATCTCTTCATTTCCTCACTAGGATAAGATTGATACTGTTTTAAAAAATGATCTGGGCAGATATGAGCACGTTATGATCAGCAGGAATGGTCAGTGGGGATTGCTTGGCTCCAGAAACCACACCAGGCCAAACAGTTCCACGTAGGGGGTTTATTGGAGGGGGGGGCGAGGTAGCAGCGAGAAGAGAAAGAGAGAGGAAAAAGAGAGAGAGATCAGAGGGGTCTTCCGTTTATATATGGAGAGTGTCGTAGCCACAGGTAAAGGTGGGCTGTGGGCCAAGTGGATTCTGGGAATATGGTGACTGTTGCCTTGGCAACAGGTGGGCGGGTCGTGCTGTTGCCTGGGTGTGATGTCACTGGTTTGGTGGTCCTGCTGCCAACAGATACTATTTTGCTTTATCCTGAGGTCCAGTCTTTGCACTGCTTATAGTATGGCTAGATTTATCAATGATAATGTCTCTCCCACCTACCTGAAATGTTATCTCACCTCTACTCTACAGGGAGATTTTCATTTGTCAAACAATTCTGAGTTGGTTGTTTTATTTTTACTGTCTCAATAGTTTGAGGATGCTGTTGCAGCATCTTTTTGGCCTCGGAGTTCAACATGTCAGTAAACAATTGAAGCAGAGTTTTTCCTTAACCATGTTATTTTCCTCTGCTTCACAAAAACCATATTGGATGTTTCAGAGACTCCGGTCGCTTGTTTTTATAGGGTTGGTTGGTTTCTGTTGTTGTTATAAAACATTCTGAAAAATGCCAGGTGGTGATGGCACACACCTTTAATCCCAGCACTCAGGAAGCAAAGGGCAGGTAGGTGGACTCTGAGTTCAAGGCTAACCTGATCGACAGAGCAAATTCCTGGTTACACAGAACAAACCTGTATCAAAAACAACAAAACAAAACAAACAAAATCTAAACAAAAACAACTTGAGGAGAAGAGGGAATATTTCCACTTACATGTGCCTGTGGGTCATCTAGGGAAGCCAAGACAGGAGGATCTGAAGTAGAGACCAGGGAGGAAAACTACTGGCTTGCTCTTCACTACACATGCTCAGTGGGGTCTCTTCTATAGTCCATGACCACAGGTGGCCCTGCTCACAGTAGGATGGCCCTGACCCATTAGTCAGTACTCAAGAAAATAGACTAGAGATATGGCACAGGCCAGTGCTAGCAAGGCAGCCGCTCAATTTAGGTTCCCATTCGCAACTTTAGTCTGTGTCCAGGGGACAGATAAAGCTAACTAGGCAACTTGCAAATCTGATATTTCGTTATTCTTTCACAGAATTTGAGGACTGTACATTTAACATTTTGCTCTTTTTCAGATTAGTCTGTGTTTACCTGTCTTCAGGTTTTATCCGCTCCCTCTGTCCTCTCTCTTTTGTTGTTATGCACACGTAGTGACTTTAAAATTTCTGCATTCTATATTTTCCCATAGCATTCTCCCTTGGTTTTGTTTTTGCAGGCTCTACATATTAGCTGAAAATCCAAAAGTCCATCAAGAGATGCTATCCTGCTGCTCCCAAGTGTAATGTCTTCCTAAAGGCATTATTTCTCTTGTACATGCTGTCTATGCATTATTTTGTCTTCTGAAATTGGGTTACCTTTTCCTATTTTATTGTATCAAGCAATTTTGGAATGGATCCTGGGAAATGAAACAGTGTGTTTTTAAAAACTCCATTATTTGTATTTTTCAAAAAAAAAAAAAAAAAAAAAAAGGATTCTATTTTTCTTTGTCAACAGATTTATTTTTGACATGTTTAAAGTTCGAAGGCTGTCTCTCCGTGGCAGGGTGCAGCTCAGTTTCATTATGTCATGAGCTGGGCTGCTTGCAGTGTGTTAACACACCTATGTCAGCCAGAGATTTGGGCAGAATTAACACATAACACTTACAGCTTAGCTTTCCGGCATTTTCACTTCCTTCAAACCTTTGGAATGTTAGCTAGGCTTCAGAATGAGATGAGCTCCTGATGCGGCTTGTCTAGTGTCAGCTCCTTGAAATATGTCCTGGAAATTTGATTCTGTACCACACTACTACCTGTTACAAATTCAATTTTTTTTCTATTGAATGAAGATAGACTCTATGATTTTATAAGCTACTGAAAATCAAGATTCTATGTGATAGGCAGAGATTCGTATATGTTAGACAATGATAATAAATACTGAGAATTACAAATTTTTCAATTATCTGTACAGAAAAGCACATCACAGAGTGCTGCTTGGCATTACGGGCAAGATGGTTCCGCTGGGAAAAGCACTTGCTGCTAAGCTCGAAGGCCTGAGTTCTATCGGTGCGACTCAAAGTGGAAGGGCTCCAGTTGTCCTCTGACCTCCACACACATGCATGGTATGCACCCCATACACAATATACAATACATTAATTAATCATTTAAAAAACAAATATCCAAACACATATCTAACAAATACTGCCATCTACTTGTATCCTTATTATTTGTTGCTCATAATGTCGGGATGAAGGGATACCAAAAGAAACTAGAACTCTTATTCTTTGGGGAGGGGGGAATCTTCTATTTTAATCTTATTATTTTAAAATAAATTTTAAAACCAATGCCTTCTACTTCTTCACCCATCTGTGTTGGGTACAATGGCGGGGGATGTGAAGTCCCGAGTCCGGCCCAGGCACTCGAGCCCCTGGGAGGGATGGGACATGGGCAGTTTGACTACGTGTACCCCCAGGGGCTGCCGGGCATGTGTCAGGCTGTGAGAAGCCTCCGAAGAAACACGGCGGGGGGGGGGGGGGGGGATGCGGCCTTGGTTCCCCAGGGATCGTAGGGCAGCTGGCTCTGTCAGGTTCCTATGCTCCTGGGCACTGCAGATGCCTCTGGATGCCTCCGAAGAGCTGAGAACGAAGTGGGGGCCAGCATGTGGGGCCGAGAAAGGAGAGAGACTGGGAAGAGAAGAAGCACGGCAGATCCCACAGGGAGACCATGGTTCGAGGCTTGGTGCCAGCTAGCTGCATTGGTTTGGTTTGGTGGCTGCCGTGGCTGGGAGCACTGGGAGGGTTTCTGTGGGAGGTTAGACAACGACTCCCTCATTCCCCACCACAGAAGAAGAGAGACAGTTCAGGGTTTCAGGGCTTTTATTGTCATGGCAGAGTGGGGTGGGTGAATCCGTAACCTCCCCACCCCCCACCTCCATCCCCCACCCCTCTACCCTGACCTCAGGGAGGGACAATGTTGAAATAGTGGCTGGGAAGGGGAGTGGCTAAGCCTCTAGGTGCCTCATCAACATGGGGATGGCTTGAGGCTATGTGACCATGCCTCTACCTGAGGAGGGGTTTGAGGCTGCATGAACTTTTAAGGGACTAAATGTCACAGACCTATGGAGAGATGTAACCAAGTGTCAGGAGCTGTTTCTAGGAGCATGGTAAACACCTGCAGTCCCTTATATGGTTGCCCCCTGCTGGAGACAACCTACTGGGTCTAACTGGGGGGGGCGGGGTTGGGGGTTAAAACCTTAGCTCAACCAGAAACCAGGCTGCCTTTCACAGCCCCACACATCTGTAGCTTTTACAAAGTTTTCTATGACATTTTCTGTCTACGTTATGTGGCTCAGGACAACTTTATCTATGAAATGAATGATAGAAATATTTCAGATTTGGATGACATTTGGGAGTTTTTAGTTGTTTGGTGTTGTTCCCTTTTTAAACAGTTCCTTAGAATGTATAAAAGCATTCTTATCATGACAGGCTGTTTGAAAACAGATAGGGGGCTGTACTTTATTGTTTTTGTAGTCAATATTGTTTTGTTTTGTTTGTTCTTTGAGATAAGGTTTCTGTGTATAGCCCTGGCTGTCCTGGAACTCTCTGTGTAGACAAGGCTCGCCTGGAACTCACAGTGATCCGCCTGTCTCTGCCTCCTGAGTGCTAGGACCAGCAGTGTGCCCTACCACCTCTGAGCTTCATTTCCTAATGTTTCTACAGCCAAGCTTAGTAAATAAATGTGATTAGTCTGGCATCAGAGGAAAATGTTGATGTCATCTATCTTAATCGTCTCAGCCAGGAAAAGAACTTCTTGACTTGCCATAAGTAGATTAGGACATACAAATCGTCATGAAATTCTCTCTTAGTTCCTAACTTACACTCATAGTTTCCAACTCATTATGGTTGACTGATAATTTAAGAGTGAATGGCTATACCCTGTCAGTCTTCACTGTACTTTTGAATGGACAAGAAAAACAAAACAAAACAACAACAAGAATCAAGTGTTGGAACGACTTAGTAGGTAAGAGTTATATGTGACTTGAACAGAGGACACAAAGTTGGTTTCCAGGACCCTTATCAGACTGCTCAGAAAAGTTTGTAATTGCAATTCCAGGGAATTTGATCTCTCTCTCTCTCTCTCTCTCTCTCTCTCTCTCTCTTTCTCTCTCTCTCTCTCTCTCTCACACACACACACACACACAGACACACACACACATACACACAATTTAACATAAAAATAAATCCTTAAAAAATTAAATTTAAATTTTCAAGGTTTTTTTTTTTTAATTGATCATTATATTTTTAGGAGATACAAACAAGCCACCATCCCAAAGAATCAAGTTCTGTTTAACTCAAATTCATTGACATTACTGATACCAAAATTGATCCTAATTTAATTCATTGACCCTTTGAATTTAAAGGAAGCATTTTAAAAATAGCACAGCATGGCTTGTGAGCAAGGGACTAAGAGTCTGGTGTAGACTCCTTCCAGGGATCAGAGACTGGGAGTCAATCAGATTTCTGTGTGATGGTGCTAGCTGCCCCCCCAACACACACACACACACACACACACACACACACACACACACACACACTCACTCTTTTAAGCAACAGTGGCACCATGCTAGCCAGGTTCTTAGGTTCAAAAAGCACTGCGGTTGTGTGGTTCCATAATATCTCTTAGTCATGTCTAGATTGGAATCAAATAATGAAATTAAAAATATCCATCAGAGAACATGCTATTTAATTACATTACATGCATTGGCTAGAACTGTAATGTAACCATTGAGCATTGAGTCAACTGAGAAAGTTCAGGAAGGGTAAGATAAACACATTTAGATATTAGGAGTACATATTAGGAGGGGGAAGAAGCCTGGGCACTCACTAGCCCACGTCATTCAGAATGGTATCAGTGGAATCTGCCAGCATAAAATAACAATTTACAAATCAGAAGCACAATTTTAGAAATGTGTTTCTGCAGCACACGACCTACAGGCACTCTCATAGGAATTGCTCATGCCTATGACTAACATCGGGGTTTTAAAAATAATATTAGAAGCTGCCCTTCAAAATGTAAAATTGAAAACTAACTAAACCTTTCTAGCAAATCTCTTTTGCAGCCTTGTAAGAAAGGCATCAAAAAATTACTTGTATGATATCAGGATTTCCTAAGTTGGGGTGGAAAAGTCTTAGGCTCACAATTAATTCTTCTAATGTTGCTGCTTCTTCTTCTTCTTCCTCCTCCTCCTCCTCTTCTTCTTCTTCCTCCTCTTCTTCTCCTTCTCCTCTTCTCCTCTTCCTCCTCCTTCTGTCATTCATGACTATATATATATATATATATATATATATATATATATATATATGAAATATATCATACTACTACCATTTGCTGTAGAGTCTACTTTGGATGTTGTCTATCAATTAATGAATATGTATTGAGCACAATCTTTATGCTGGGTGAATTCCCATCAACTACAGACAAGGGAGCACTTTTCTAATGGATGTATACATTGTAAAGTAGATAACTAACAGAAGAATAATTACATACTGACTTGGGTGGGTAGATCCTTGGGGCATTAGCAATTCCTGTGAGAGTGCCTGTAGGTCGTGTGATGCAGAAACTCATTTCTAAAATAAAGAGAGAGAGAGGACTGGGATGGAATGGTGGTGCTATGTGATCTAGGCTGGTTTAGGAAGGCTTCTCTGACAAAGGGGCTTTTGACCTGAGAAGAAGAACATTGGTCTGCTGGCCTATTAGTTATGTGGCTCACTGTTGTGAGAAATACCTGATGGAAACAATGGAAGGAAGAAAGGAAGGGTCACAGTTTGGGGCTATAGTCCACTGTTACAGCATGAAAGAGAGAGAGAGAGAGAGAGAGAGAGAGAGAGAGAGAGAGAGAGAGAGAGAGAGAGATTCTCTTCTCTATTCTGCTCTGAGCCCCCGAGTATGGGATAGTGCCACCTTCCTTTGAAACAGTTCTTAAGAGAGTCTTAATTCTGTCCTGCTGCTGACAGTGAATGTTAACCATCACGAGGTGAGGAGCTAGTGTCAGTGCACAGGACATAGATTAAAGACCTGAGGCTAGAGTATGATAGGATATGTAAGGGAGAACAAAAAGCTAATGAAGGTATGTGGGACGATTAAGGAAGGATGTGTAAAAGGGTGGTAGGAAAATGTATGCCATGCAAAAGGCCAGAGGAAGATCTTGGATTGTATCTGAGACAGGAAACCTTTGACCATTGGCATCCTTTCCCACTTCCCACTCTATCATGACTTAACAACATAGAAGTAAGAGGCCTTTTCTTTATGCCCTTTTGGGACTCTACTTTCTAATACATATTTTAAGTTGCCTGTTTTCTTAAACCCAGACTGGGTCGAGATTCTCTAGTTAAAACCACCCCACATCAAAACACTCAGTCAGATCACTTCCAGAGTAATACAAACCGATATAGGGAGAAACTCTAAAGAATACAGATGATATAAACAGTGAGTCTCAGAGAACTTATTAATGGCATCAATCACAAAGACTAGACAGATGTAGGTTTTGAGTAAGAGATAATTTAGTATCCTGGGATTTCTCTTGATGTGAATTAAGCTATGTTACCCCTGAAGATCTGTAAAGCTCAAATACCAAACACTTCAGAATGTTCTTTTACTTGGAAGTAAGTAGGATGGATACACATGGAATTAGTTCAGATAAGGCCACCCTGCAGTAAAGTAGAATTTTAATCCAATCTGACTAGAGTCCTTATGAGGAGAGAGAAAGGACACTGACAGACAGATGGCCATATGATGCCAGAGGCACAGATGTAAGTCAAACATCAACAAGGCAAGTGCTTAGTCAGTATTCTATTGCTCCAAAGACACACCATGACTACTGCAACTCTTATAAAGGAAAGCATTTAATTGGACCTTGCTTACAGTTTCAGAGGTTTAGGCCATTATCATCATGGTGGGAAGCATGGCAGCTTGCAGGCAGACATTGTGCTGGAGAAACAGGCAGAGTACATCAGGATTTGCAGGCAGCAGGAAGAAGACACTGGGCCTGGCTTGGGCTCCTTTTTTAAAAAAAAAATTATTTATTTATTCTTATTTTATACACATTGATGTTTCACCTACATGTATGTCTATGAGAGTGTCAGATCCCCTCGAACAGGAGTTGCCATGTACATTCTGGGAATTGAACTAGAGTCCTCTGGAAAAGTAGCTAGTGCTCTTAACCGCTAAGCCATCTCCTCAGCCCTCTGACTTGGGCTCTAAAACCTTTAAACCCCACCCCCAGTGACACACTTTTCCAACAAGGCTACACCTAATCCCTCCGAAGTAGTGCTACTCCCCACCACCATGTATTCTAATATAAGAGCCTGTGGGGGCCATTCTCATTCAAGCCACCACAGGAAAGAATGTCAAGAAACATTAGCATCGCCAAAGGCCAGGAGAAGAAAGGAAATATATCTTTCCATACTTGGGTTTCATCCAACATCATAGTTTCAGACTTGTAGTCTCAGAACCACAACTTTGATGCATTTCATTTATTGTAGCATTAATGTTCATTATGATCTTGAGAGCTCTAGGAAGATGTCTTAGAATGCAGAGGTGGTAGCTCGGTCTTGGTCATAAGGCATAGACAGCGTACAGGAATTTGTCAGATTAGGAACTAGAAAATTAATATCCCCCAGCCCCGCCAGACCTCTCCTCCCCTGTTAGTCATTTCCCTTGGATGAATTGGAAGATATTTCCATTGGTAAGGGACATTTCTGACCTGTGATGCTATGGGTCAGTATCTAGGAAAACAGAGAAGAAATGGTATCTAGTCAAGAGAACTATACTCCCTAAAGTCTACAGATACCTTTGGGTCATCTGTGTGCTTTACAAAACTGATCAGTACTTAGGGCTGCTGCTAGCTGCCACTCAAGGTATCTTTTTATCTGTCATTGATCATTCACCTATGTAGTCTCATTTCTCAATAGATAACTGCCCTTTTCACCTTCTACAACTACACAAAATTTGCCAAGACAGAAGCTCCCACAGGATTGAGTGTACAGTTCAGTGATCACACCCACAAGATCTGTCTGATGTCTCCATTATCTATGTGTCTTCCCTACTGAATTGCGAGAGTCCTCAGGAGTCTGATTGAGTTATCATCACTAAGTATATGCTGTATCTATGCATACCAAGACGTTATGCACAGAGGACATATAAGCATGAAGGTTGAATAGGAAATTATAATATTAGTAATGAGATGAACTGTAGAACCATTCAGTCAGATCTGCCCTTTTTTTTTCAAAAGTGAAAACTGAGGCCTACAGAGTGCAAGCAACTTGACAGTCAATAGAAAACAGGACTGGCTTACAGACAAACCTACTTTCTTTGGTACTTTTCCCACAGGATTATAGAACATAACTGATTCTCCCAAAGTTCATCAGAGCCTAATCAGAGTCATATAAATACCCGAAAATGTAAATGAGTCATGAACGTGTGAATAAAAAGCTGTTTTTGATACTTGCATATTGAGAAATTTAAATAAAAGTATTTGAGAAAAATATTTTGAGCTATATTGATGCCACAGTGTTTGAGAAACAGCTTGTGGCATTTAACACCCCCCAAAGGCAGCTGGGCTTTTCCCATTCCAACTTGGTAGCAGTGTGTTAAGAGATAAACAGATAAAATTATTTGCCATAATTTTAAAATAAATATAGCCGGATGGTTTAAGCGGTTGGCTTAAAAACTCTCAGAACCATTTAATCCTCTGGCTAGATTTTGTCAAGCAAAGGATCATAACTAATTTCAAGTACCAAATCCATCAGGAATGAGGGAGGTTTCTTATCCAGGCCATCCAGGAAAATGAACTTTCTTTTCATTCCCTCATAGTGTCCTGTCTTTATCTTGAAATGGCAAGTGACCTATCTTCCCAAAGACACCTTTCTGCTTGTGATTAAAAAGGGGAAATGAAAACCTATAAAAGCCAATGAGCTGTTTTTTGCAGTACTGCAATCCAGAAGGTTCCTAAGAGACTCCTTGAGATAAATCACTCTCTAGATGGACACAGAATTTGGCAAAGCAGCCTGGTGCTTTCTTTTATGAGTTGCTTTGCTAATGGTGTCTCTCCACAGCAAGAGAACAGTGACTAAGACACTGTCAGAACCCTAACCTCCAGAATGGAATGGAGAATGTGCAGATTTAATGATTTATAGCTAGAGGGGGCTTGACAGTTACTAAGAGATTTCTCTCTTTTTTCTAATTAATGATGATGGTAAATAGCAAACTATCCTTAGACTGATTAAAGAAGGAGATTATCTTATACCTACCAAGTTGATGAGAATATAAATTGATTCTAAATTTTTTTGATAATCTGTGCCAAAAGCCTTCAAAATACATTTAGTGTTTTCAGTAGCAATTTAATTCCTAGGAACTTATAGTATACTATGTTAGGAATTATATAAAAGCTCCATTAAATGTTAATAAGATACTAATATTATAAACATGATATCTTTATTGAGATTATAGATTGTCTACACATGACATAGAGTATACACAGAAAGTTATTAGGTGGTCACAAATCATATGACTTAGATGCAGCCATACAAAATGTGTTCAGGATAGATCCTTATGTAATAAAGGCACAGAAGCAAAAACAAAAACAAACAAAATAAAACACAGCAAACGAAAAAGCCGTACAATTTCTCTCTCTCTCTCTCTCTCACACACACACACACGAATTTATTGTTATATGCATGGGTGTTTTGTCTGCACAATGTGCACCAAGTGTGTATGTGGTGCCCACCAAGGCCAGAAGAGAGCACAGATACTCTGAAGGTGAAGTTGTACCAGCCAGTTGTGAGCCACCAAGTGGGTGCTGAAAACTACATCTAGGTTCTTCTTCAACAGCAGACGTGCTCTTACTTACTGAGCCATATCTCTAGTGCTCTCCTATCCCCAGCATAGTTTACAAACACAGATACGAATAAAAGAACCATGCATCCCCATGTGTTAAAGTTATTTAAATGGCTGTTTGGAGTTATGATAACTGGTGACCAGCTTCTCCCACCCGGTCCTTTCTCTATTCTGTCTTTCTCCCTGCCTTCTTTCTTCTTCCTCTTCTTGGCTTCTTCTGTTTTCCAAACGTTTGGGCATACAATGTGTCATTTTGTTTTGAAGAGAAGACAATACTTGGTGTTCTTGTTAGCTCTTTCATAAATTTTCCTCTTTGGAGTTTTCTTAAGGGGTTGAGGTGAGAATAGAGGACAAAGCTGTTTATATTTCTCTTAAGCATTCAGTGCCCTCTTTCTTCAGGAATCTAAGTTCTATTTCTCTGCAGATGAAGAGCAGTAAGCTAGGTGAGACCCAGAGTCCACTGTGTGGCTGAGCAGTAGACTAGAAAGGCGTCTTTACCCACTTCAGAGTTTAGTTAAATAATTGGCTTCTTAGTGCTCCTTTAAATAGTTACAGGACTGTCCTGTGAACATACACATCTGGTATTTAAAAATTGTTTAAAATTTATTTTTATTTCATGTGCATTGGTGTTTGCCTGCATGTATGTCTGTGTGAGATGTTTGAGCCTCTGGAACAGGAGCTACAGACAGTTGTGAGCTGCCATGTGGGTGCTGGGAATTAATTGGACCCTGGTCCTCTGGAAGAACATTCAGCAGTCTTAACTGCTGAGCCATCTCCTCAGAGCAGGTTTTTTTGTTTTGTTTTGTTTTTGTTTCTTGTTTTTTGTTTTTTTTGACAAGGTTTCTCTGTATAAGAGCTCTAGCTTTCCTGGAACTTGCTCTGTAGACCAGGCGGGTCTCAAACTCACAGAGATCTGCCTGTCTCTGAAATCTAATACTTTACATATAATTATTTCATGATATTTAAATATTATGCATTTTTCTCTACGACAGATCAGAAAAATTTTGTTGTAGCTTTTATATGCACAACTAAAGTGATTTAGTATCACATCATTTATTTCTAATTAGCTAATTTTAGGTTTTTAAATAGTCTAATATCTGGCTAAAAATTTTCAAGGAAGCTCCAAGCAAGCCATATTCAAAGGGCAGGATAAAAGAGGTGACAATAGAAGCGATTAGTAATACAAAGTCACTGAGAGCAGCAATACTAAGGTTCTGGATCTGACATTGAATTCTGAATTTGCGTTTAGATATTAAAGGTAGAGGTTTATGGGAGTTGTTCAGTTCAGGTTAGGACATGCTGAGAGTTGAAAGTGGTATAGGTAGGATATTAAAAACATTTTTGTTCCCGGGCAGTGGTGGCACACGCCTTTAATCCCAGCACTTGGGAGGCAGAGACAGGCGGATTTCTGAGTTCGAGGCCAGCCTGGTGTACAGAGTGAGTTCCAGGACAGCCAGGGCTACACAGAGAAACCCTGTCTCGAAAAAAAAAAAAAAAACATTTTTGTTGTAGTAACAGCCATATACAGCTTGTTTTGCTATATATGTGTGTGTGTGTATAATTTTCATGTTTTTTTCTTTTTGCTGTTGCTGTTTTTCTTTGTTTTTTAAAGACAGAGTTTTTCTAAGTGTAGCCCTGGTTGTCCTAGAACTCACTCTGTGGACCAGAAGTGGCCTTGAACTCAGAAAACCACCTTACCTCTGCTTCCTTAAGTGCTGGGATTAAAGGTGTGAGCCACCACCAGAGAGGGTTTCTCTGTATAGCCCTGGCTGTCCTGGAACTCCCTCTGTAGACCAGGCTGGCCTTGAACTCAGAAATCCTCCTGCCTGTGCCTCCCAAGTGCTGGGATTAAAGGCGTGCGCCACCACTGCCCGACTCTTTCTTTTTTTTCTTTTCTTTTTTTTTTTTTTTAAGAAAGACAGAAAGGAAGGAAGAAAGAAATTCCATCAGCACAATTATTAGTGGTGCTTCATGAATCTGGGAGAAACTGAGCAAAGAACCACCATCATAGGATTGCATTGTGATTCGTTCCTCTTTTGTGCTGTTGGAGACCTGTGGGTCCCAGGCTTAATGCTAGGGGTGCCAGGCCCAGGATTCAGGCAAATGAGGATTTACCTAGAGGAAGATGGGAATAACATGTTCCTATGATCAGAAGTGCCAACAGCATGTAGCATGAAGAAGTCCTGGTAAGGAAAGAAAGGACAGTCCTTCAACAGGAAGATGGCTAGTCTTCTGAAGTACCAGCAGCATCCATGTACCTGTCTGGGCTTTGCAGTGGGTTTGTGCTTTTTCAGTGGGTACTGAGGATTGACTTCAGGTCCCCATGCTTCGACTGAATGAGTTATCTCTCCAGACTGCTTGAGCACCATTTAATCGACAAAATAATTATTCTTCGTTCTTCAGTCAGACTAATGAGTGAAAGGGCATCTGGAGTCAGTTCACCCTGCTCAGGTGTACATGAGCTTCAGCTAATAGCTGATGGAAGGAAACCCATGGCCTTTGGCTCTGCTGCTTGGTCAACACTGAATTCTTGGTCCCCTTGTAGCATTTGCATTTGCCTTGGAAAATATTTTAGAACAAATCAATAACAACTTAAAGGTAAAAAAAAAAAAATCTACAAACTTAACAGCTTTTTCCTTTGACATGAATGTGTAAATTGAATTCCCTCCCAAGTTTTAAAAAATAAAAAAAGGTTGGTTTCCCAAAAATGTTTTCATTGGCTTTAGAAAACTAAAACACACCAGTGTTTGGGTGAGTAATACTTCCTGTAAAATAAAGATAGATCAACACATAATTAAGTTCTGGCTGAGATATAATTGTTGTCTTGGAAACAGTTTTGGGTATGAATATGGTTATGTTAATGAAAGTCTCCCTGATTCCTATTGATGATCCAGCTGATTAATTAAGCCAGGCTACCCACTTAAAGGGGTTAAGAAACAAAACAAAAACAAGACAAAACAAGAAGCCCACAAAAATTTTTTTCCAAGAAAGCGCTGAGCGGAAGAAAAGCGGTAAATCTCAGATTAGTTATTCGTTAGTGCTTGTAAGTATTCTAGAGGAGTAGGCGACAAGTGCTTTTTGGGTTATT
Source organism: Uromys caudimaculatus (assembly GCA_028551405.1). Classification (NCBI taxonomy): domain Eukaryota; kingdom Metazoa; phylum Chordata; class Mammalia; order Rodentia; family Muridae; genus Uromys; species Uromys caudimaculatus. Next base: position 2,402,140 of record CM052717.1, on the reverse strand, counting down.
TGTGGTTTTCAAAGATCCTTCCTGTCGCACCAGGCAGAAAACAAGGAACTAGGCGGAATGCACACCGTAGCCTCTACTTCTTTAGCGTGACATCCCAGTGTGTTCTCTGTCCAGAGCCCAGGTTCCAGCAGTTTTTGTGGGAAGTTCTACTTAAAGCGTAGCAGTAAGGGGCGCCTGCAGGCGCTTAAGGGTTTGACTGGGGCCCGAGTGTGATCGCTTAGGGGTGAGAGCACAGCTCAGTTTAGATCACCCTCACTCCGGTGTGCGTGTGAGTGTGTGCGCGGACTGTGTGTGTGTGTGTGTGTGTGTGTGTGTGTGTGTGTGTGTGTGTGTGTACGTGTGGGGAGGTGTGCGGAGTGTGTGTGTGTGTGTGTGTGTGTACGTGTGGGGAGGTGTGTGCCAAAGGGGTGGAGTGAGGGGGAGGGAGCAGGGCCCTAGGTGCTGCACGAGGGGAGGGAGGTCTCCAGCTCCCGCCTCTCCCCGGAGGGCACCAGCCGCCTCCTGCGAGCTCGACCACCTCTTGGTGACGCCACAGGCCCCGCGACCCTCGGGATCGCCGGCTGCGCGCCCCGCCGCGGGGACAGGGATGGCGCGGGGCTGACGGTCTCCTCCCGCCTCCCGGGAACTCCTCCGCCCCACCCGGGGCTCGCGGGACCGCGGCACCGCCCCGACCTGCATGCGGGCCGGGCCCCCGCAGCCTGAGGCCCTCGTGTCCCCGAGGCGGTGCCCGGCCGAGCCGGAGGCCGACGACAACGACGAGGTGGAGGAGGAGCCGGCTGCCCGCGTTCTGCGGCCCGGGAGCACGGGCTCCCCGGAGGGCGCTTGGGGCGTCCCGGCCCCGGAGGAGGGACCCGGAAGCAGAAGCGCCGCCGCGAGTGAAGCGGAGCCGCTTGCCCGCGCTGCCCGGCGCCGGCTGGGGGTCCCAGCGGCTGGATGGGCGGCGGCGGCGCGGGCCGCGGGCGGCGATGGGCGAGGAGCAGAGCACGGTGAGCGGCAGCGGCGGGCCCCGGGAGGCGCGGGCCCCTGGCGGAGGCTCGGCGGGCCAGCACCAGTCCCCCAGGCCGCGAGGGGACCGCGCCGGGGCAGCCAGGCCGCGCGCCGCTGCCGCCTCCTCCTCCTCACGGCCGAACGGCGGCGGCGGCAGAGACCCGGGCGGCGTGGACACGAGCGCCCAGGAGCCTTCGAGCAACCAGGCCCCGGCGGAGCAGCCCGCGCGACTGCCACTCACCGGGCCTCTGGACCCCCAGAGTCTGGAACTGCAGCTGGAGCGCGAGGCCGAGGAAGCGGGGCCAAGGGAGGCGCCCCCCGGCCAGCAGCACCCCGACGGGCTGCTCCTGGATGTGTTGGCCCAGCGACACCCGCCCCCCGCCAAGCCGCAAGTCTTCTGCTCTGTGTACTGCGTGGAAAGCGACCTTCCCGAGGCCCCCTCCGCCGAGTCCCAATCGCCGCCGGAGTCCCCACCTCAAGCACCGCCGGGGCCGATTCCCGCCAGCCCGCCGCCCTCCTTCCCCAGCTCCCCGCTGTCGCTCCCGGCTGACCCCCTCTCCCCCGACGGCGGCAGCATCGAGCTGGAGTTCTACCTGGCTCCGGAGCCCTTCTCCGTGCCTGGCCTATTAGGAGCTCCACCCTACTCTGGCCTGGGCGGGGTAGGGGACCCCTATGCGCCCCTCATGGTGCTGATGTGCCGGGTGTGCCTGGAAGACAAGCCCATCAAGCCCCTGCCCTGCTGCAAGAAGGCGGTGTGCGAGGAGTGCCTCAAAATCTACCTGAGCTCTCAGGTAACTCCCCACTACTCTCTGCCCACCCTCAGCCCTGATCACCGTGGCAAAGCATTAAGCTTCCTAGCAAGAGAAGAGATGACCAGGTCCCCTTACCTCGGACCTCCAGCATTTGCTAGTGTCCTAGTTGTTATTGAGTGTGTTTTACCCACACTGGTTTATTGGCTGGTTAACTCAGCTCTGAGATTCAGGTTTTGGTTGGAGGTTGAGGGAGGAATGAGGTGAATTGCCCTCTGATTATTTTGTCTGTGGATTGCATGCAAGAGCTTGTTTGGAGGAGAGCAGAAAGACTGCCTCACAGGCCTGGCATCCCAGAAACTAACAGACACTGAGCATAAAATAAATATTTGTGGAGCTGGTGAAGAGAAGGTTTGGAATTAGTATGTCAGGGCCGTGATAACCTGCATTTTAAATTCGTTGCCTTTGTATAGCCAGCGAAATGTAAAAAAGAAAAACAACAACAACAACAATCAAAAAAAACCTCTCTTGCCTACTCTTCCACACTGAAGCTAAAAGACTTTTCTCCACTGAAACTTTAAGCCAGCACAGTACTTATATTTCCTCAAGAGAGAAACAAAACAGAAAGAGCCAAACAAAGCAGAGAGACCGGAGGTTTAACCAAACAGGCTGCCTCTGAACCTCCCTCCCTCCACCTTCCTCCGAAGGGCTCCCTGGTTTTTTTCTTGGAAAGCTTGAGAAACATAGCAGCCCTCCTTCATGGTTTTCAGTCTGTGGTGTCTCTGCCAGCGTTTTGCACAATCCTTAATGCTCTTTGATCCCATGTCTGATTGTCCTAGGCCTATTCATCTTTCAAAACCTTGTGTGTTCAGGTGCCAGCTTTTCTGTGACGCCACTTTTACCTCACCCTCCCGGCCCCTGCTCAGATATTTTTAAAATGTGTCTTACAATCTTTCTTGCACTGAAAATTTTCCCTTCCTGCCTGCTTGTCTGGATAGACTGTCTGGACACGGATTTATAGTCTGAATTGGGTAGTTTCAGATGATAGCGTTTGTCTGTATTGGCTGAAGGCAACTGAACGGGGCTCTAAACAGTGTGGTTCCTGTGTATTTTGTGGGCAGCTCCATTATGGGAGTCTGGTCTGAAAGCGTGTAGTGTGTCTGCCCAACTGGAAGTGCAAAGGCAAACTTACACAGAATGGAATGTTACACTAACAGGAGCCGGGCCCAAGTGGCTGAGATTATCCACATGCCCCTGAGAGACCATGCTGTCTGTTTTAGGATTTATCCATCAGTGGAGACTTAAAACAGGAATGTCTGCTGCTTGTTTGTGGTTGTTTCTATGACATCACCCTTGCACGGATAATGCTGCTGTCCATGTAGACAGCCTTGTGCTGAGATCCAGACATTCCCAAGATACGGGCCTTACTCCAGAAAAGTCATGGTGAGAGCAAATGCATTCAAATATACAGTACAGAGTAGTATCTAATGAGATGTAAACACCAATACCAAGGAGCACTGAGCATTCATTCATTCATTCATAGGCAGGAGGTTGCTATGTGGCCCAGGGTGGTCTTTTAACTGGCTAAGTACCCCAGACTGGCCTTGAACCTTTGAGCTACTGCCTCCACTTTCTGAGTTCTGGAATTAACTTTGTCCTATTATGCCCAACTCCAGTCTTTAACTACTAAGTGCTCTTACAAACACCAGCTGGTTTTGTGTTCAAGGTCAGTATTCCTGGTGGTTTGATACCCTGCCTAACAGTTTTGTTTTGTTTTGTTTTTTAACAATAGGCCCTTTCTCCGAAGCAGTTTTCTTTTCTTTTTTTGTCAGCATAAGTTGGTTTTAGGAGGGGTGAGAAGGAATAGGTTGAGTTCGAAGTCCTCACAACATATACCAACAGACAACAGACTTCTTGGAAGTGACAGCACTGTCTGAACTGTGTCTGCAATCTATGACATCAGGTGTTCCTGACCTCCCAAAGCACCTGGCAGGAATCTCAACAGCAAGAAATAGACAATATTTCAAATAATCACAGCACAAGTTAAGGCCAGAATAGCAGGCACGCTTCCACCTCAGGGCACCGTACATGTTCTCAGTGTCTGGGTATCTGCCTCCCGGTCCCTTGGCTTGTTCCGTCTACCACCCCACCTTTGTGTCTGTATTCACATACCATCCTTGTGGTCTTCACTGAGTGTCTTGGTAGGTGTGCATGTGCACGTGTATATGCACGGCTACCCTTGCACAGAGGCCAGAGGATATTGGATGTCTTGCTCTGTCTCTGTCCTCCTTTTGAGACAGTCTTCTACTGAACTTGAAGCGTACTGTTTCACACAGGCTGTCTGGATGAGTCCCTGGAGTCCACCTGTCTCTACTCCCCAACGTTGGGGTTGCAGGCATACTCACATTTTATGTGGACGCTGGGCATTTGAACTCAGGTCCTCAAGACTTGAGCAGCAAATTCTTACCAACTGAGCCATCTCCCCAGTCTTTTAAAGACCATCTTTTAAAGGTTGAGCCTTATCCCACATTCCCTGTGTCTCTTCCTGGGTTTTAGCTTTTCTCCATAGCACTGATCTATCTTGTACCTAAGTAGATAGCTGCTGTGAAGACAGGAGTTTCTGTATAATTTTGTTAATTTCTGCCTATTTAGCATATGACAGATATTTGCTCAATAGTTACTGAATTTGTAAAGAACCTAAGGTCACCCCAGAAAGCTTAGGTACTAATTTTGCTCTGAACGTTTTTGTATTTAAGATAAAAGACAAGCCGGGCAGTGGTGGTGCACACCTTTAATCCCAGCACTTGGGAGGCAGAGGCAGGTGGATTTCTGAGTTCGAGGCCAGCCTGGTCTACAGAGTGAGTTCCAGGACAGCCAGGGCTACACAGAAACCCTGTCTTGAAAAACAGAAAACAAAAGATAAAAGACAAACATTTAAGGCAGATAAATGAAATAGGCTACATTTACTTTTAGATCTAAAAGAGTTTAAGCAAATTTTTAGCTTATACAAACTTAAGTCTTTTTCCACTGGGTAAAATACCAGTGGTAAATGTCATGGTTGTAATATTTCTGATATGATCCTGAATTTTAATATTCCATCATCTCTATATTCAGAGGTCTATGTTTTATGGTCATCTATGCCTAAATCTTCTCATCAGTAAAATTTAACTGTAAACAGTGATTTGTGGAGAATTCACCAGTGCCTGAGTGAAACTTTGTCTTAATGTGTGGTTGCAGCCTTACTGGACCAAGGTAAAAGGTGTTGCAGCCAGGCCTGATGGTACAGATCTGTAATCCCAGCTGTTTGGGAGATTGAAGCAGAGAGATCACAAGTTCAAGGCTTGCCTGGGCAACTTTGTGAGTTCAAAGCCTCTCTGAGCAATGTAGTGATACCTTGTCTCTAATTTTAAAGAAGATGTGTGTATGTGTATGTGTCTGTGTGTGTGTGTGTGTGTGTGTGTGTGTGTGTGTGTGTGTGTGTGTGTGCTTACTTAGCTTGTGTGTGACTTTAGGTTTGATTCACTATGCCAGAAACAAACCAAACCAAACCAACAATAGCAGCAAACATAGGCAGGGGGGATGTTGCATGTTTTCTTTTTTCTCATCTGATAAGATTTTTGTCCTAAGCAAATGTGGCAAGCCTTGACTTCAAGGCCTCTTAAGACCTTTGTGGGGGAAAGGATGTATTTAAAGACCTATCAGTGACATTTTCGTATTTGAGTTTGTGCCACATGCTTAGTGCATTATTTAACAACAATTAAGAATGTAAGACAAATCAGTATTATACATTTTTTTGTTTGTTTGTTTTTTTGTTTTTTTGAGATAGGATTTCTCTGTATAGCCCTGGCTATCCTGGAACTCACTCTGTAGACCAGGCTGGCCTTGAACTCAGAAATCCGCCTGCCTCCGCCTCCCAAGTGCTGGGATTAAAGGCGTGCGCCACCACTGCCCAGCTAGTATTAAACATTTTAAACATACATTAAAAATGCATATTAATTGCGAGTTGGAATCATGCCTGGTTAAGTGGACTCTTCTGAGAAACTCTGCTGTGTTCTTTGAAAGAAGACAGGAATTTGGGACCTAGAAATGCTTTCAGACTTGGAGCAGCAAAGACTCTTTCAGGGACTGAAGCTGTGGCCAAGGGTGATGAGTTGGTATCAGCAGTATTTCAGAACAGGCTGCAGCAATTAGACAGCGACAGTTTCTCAGTGCTGTGATAGGGAAGGGTAAATCTTCTTGGTGGGATGACTTTATAGTGCATTAGGTTCCTTGTACCTTCTGATTAAACTGCAGATTAGAATGTCAGTCACTGCACTGACTGATTTAGATGTCATGGTGTGCCAAGACAGACTGTGGACCTTACCTTGGTTTATATTGCTCAGGTACATGCATGTTTTGTGCATACATTTTTTTAGAAGTGCATTTCCCAGTGTCAAACGTGGCTAACACAGTCCCCAGGACGCCAGCAATGTCTCCCAATTTCCCAGGTTTTCCCAAGTGTCCATCTTCTCAGCTTGTTTGCCACATTCTTTTTTTTTTTTTTTTTTTTTTTTTTTTGGTTTTTCGAGACAGGGTTTCTCTGTATAGCCCTGGCTGTCCTGGAACTCACTCTGTAGACCAGGCTGGCCTGGAACTCAGAAATCCGCCTGCCTCTGCCTCCCAAGTGCTGGGATTAAAGGCGTGCGCCACCACTGCCCGGCTGCCACATTCTTCTAGGAAAAAAGATAATCTCTTGCCATTTTTGGTTTTGCAGAAACCATCTACAAATGTCTTTCCTTCATGATTTTGATTTAGACAGAACAATATCTTGTAAATATGAAATATTAACCTTTAGTACCTTGGATAACCCAAAGAGAGAACTGAGCCTACTAAACAGACGAGCTCAAGACAGCAGCTGTTGTGGCTTTTAGCAGACTGCTCAGAAGAGCAGGAGACTGGGAGATTCGTATGACTTGGAATGTATACACCTGTCCAGTGGGTATTAATAGCAGCAAGGAACACATTTCTTCTACCCCGTGTGTGGAAAACAGCTGCTACATGGTAATGCCCTAACATGACTGCTACTGTAGTCACCAGAGAAAAGTGACCGAGGGCCAAAAGTCACCCAGTCATTATAGGTAAAGAAGCTTAACTTAAATTCTTTTCCTTAAAGCAGATAAACATTTCTGTCTTATTGAACATGGAGTTTGAAATGCCATTGTCTTCACATAGGTAAAGTTACAGATCCTATCAGGCCAAATGCCTTGGTAATCCTGAGAGTGTGAACAGTAATGTGAGCATGGCTCTGTTTTGGAGTCACTTTACAGACTTCCAAAGTGAGAATTAAGGCCTCTATATGCCTGCACCACCCCCCCACCCCCGTGTGAGTGTGGTGTGTGTGTGTGTGTGTGTGTGTGTGTGTGTGTGTGTGTGTGAATTTAGGGGATGTGGTAACATTTGCACACCTTTCCGACTTGTGCCCTTATTTTCTTCTTCCTCTGCACGGTTTCTCTTTACCAATTGTTTCTGTTTTTCTTGTTCTTTTTGAAGTCTTGTTTTTATCTGGCACTTAATTTCTGCAGGGCAATCTTCCATTCAAGAGCTGAGCTCTGGGGCCAACAGACCCTGGTTCTCCTGCCTTGTGGCTATTTCTCTTCTTTTACAGCTGGCTGCAAGAGAGGCTCTGTAAAGCAGTCCCATAACGAGCTCCCCTGTTAAAGATCTCAGGTAACATTACAAGTACTACTGACCTTCTGTATCAACTAACACGGATGTGATTTTCATTATGTATTTATTTATTTATTTATTTACTCGTTTATTTATTCTGAGACAGGGTTTCTTAGGTTTGTCAGGATAGCCTTGGCTGTTCTGGAACTCATTCTGTAGACTAGGCTGGCCTCAAACTCAGAGAGATCTGCCTTCCTCTGCCTCCCTCTGCTTCCCTCTGCCTCCCTCTGCCTCCCTCTGTCTCTCTCTGCCTCTCTCTGCCTCCCAAGTGCTGGGATTAAAGGCATGTGCTACTGTCTCCTGGCTGGATGTGATTTTTTTATTTTCCTTCTAGAGTGGATGGAGCTCACAGTTTAGAGATGAAACACTCCTTGGTCAAGAAGTGATAGATGAAAAGTATTCTGGTAGAGACTGAGTCCTCAGCATTTTATTAAGAATTTGTGATAGGCAACGAAGACAGGCAGCTGGCAGTAGTTTCTTACAATTATCCTATTTGCTAACTAGTGTTCTATTTTTGCATTACTCTGTAGACATGTTAAGTGGTCTCAAGGAACTGTCTTACAACCTTGTATTTTTGTTTTCAGTTAAAAGCTCTTTTTAAAGTGCTTAGGTACTTGTTGCTCCTTTTCTTATTCTCTGGTAGCTTCTTTTCAGACCATTTTAGGAACCAACTAACCTTTTATTTGTATGTTATGATTTGTTACGATGTTTAATCCAATATAATAAATTTGTATATACTTGTTTATGTGTATATGTATATTTATTATGTATATTATGCATATATATGTATATACACATACACATACAAGCAGACAGAAACATGTATGTTTCAGAATACATTGCATTTGTTGGAAATAGAATATTTGTAAGCACCTTCTTTACTTAAAATATTTACTCCACTAACTTAAGAGAAAACATGGGTTTAGCTAACTTTGCTTTGGTCCATTCATGACCGTTTGCCTGATATATATATATATTTTTATAAAAAAGTTATTTATTATTTATATTATGTATATGAGTACATTGTAGCTGTCTTCAGACACACCAGAAGAGGGTGTCGGATTTCATTACAGATGGTTGTGAGTCACCATATGGTTGCTGGGAATTGAACTCAGGACCTCTGGAAGAGCAGTCAGTGCTCTTAACCACTGAGCCATCTCTCCAACCCCTTGCTTGATAATTTAAAGAAAGGACTTTTTTTCTTTTGTGCTGTTGATCGAACCCAGGGCTGTAATATGCTCATCGTGTGATTGGCCACGAAGCTTCACTCTCAAACCCTAAAGTTAAAACAAGTGTTTGTTTTATTTACACTTATTTTTTTAGAAGGATTTTACATACCAAACTAAAATGAAACTTCTCAAATTAGGTTCTGTCATAAAATGAGAACTCACTGTCTATAGGAATATAATGTTCAATATCTTGCATTCTCTATAACTTCCAACTATCTTATTTACGTCATCTCTGCTGGGATAATTGTGTACATATTTACAATTACTGAGAACAACCATCCATTCAAATCTAATCTCTAATCATACTCATCTGTAGTTTATCATTTCATGTCAGTACCCTCTGTATTATAGGCACTATTGTCTGCTCTCCAGATAAAAGGAAAGAAAATACAAGATCTCTGGTTTGGTGGAGTTTATATGCCGGGCTATGAAGAAGATAATATGTAAATTATTTGCGGTATTAGAGGCAATGAGGGCTATGGAGAAAAAAAGAAACAAGGAAAAGTCGGTAAATACCAAAATATTACTAAGTTCATCATTTGGGGGGATTGTTGTAAATGGTTCCTTTTATAAAGTCCCTTTCCAGTTAAGACCTTCGTAAGCCAGGAGTTGAACAGGCCATGTGCACATCAGAAAATGGCAGTAGCCTTTCAGAGGCGTGCCAGCAATGACAAGGAGGCCCATGTAGTTGATACATGGCAGGACTGGTGGGTGTGGTAAGATTGTCAGGCAGAGATTTAAGGCCGTAGGCAGGCTTGCCTTTTGTCTGCATAGGATGGAAGCTACAAGGAAGCACTCAACAGAAGTGTAGCCAGGCACGTGTTCCTTTGAAGGACTTAGAGTCTCTGTGGAGAAAGTGTTGTAAAGATCAAGTAGCAGTAAGAAGATGACGGTACTATTCCAAGCAGGAAAGATATGGTTTCGACTAAAGTGAGAGAGATGTACGGTTTGAACTGTCTGAATCTTGAATATATTTTACTGATAGAGCTGACAATTTCCTGGATTTACTGATTGCATGTGACATGAGAGTAAGAGAATGAAGGATGATTCAAGATTTGAGTCAGAACATTTAGAAAAGCGGGCTTGCCGTTCGGCAAGAGGAAGAAGCACGGGAGGAGGACAAGGTCTGGAAAAAGGAGGAGTTGGAAAGGCTAAGTGTAAATGCTGTTGAGACATTCATGAAGGACTGTTACAGGTGGATAGCATCTGGCACCAGAAGAGAGGTCCGAGCAGGAGATATGGATCGGGCCATTGATAATACGTCGATAATATTTAACGCCTGAAGCCTGGATGAGGTCACCCTGAGAGTGATAGCAGATAAAGAAGCTGAGCATTGACTCTGGTCCTGTTGATTTGCACAGATATGGAGTGTGGGTCCCAGGAAAGAACCAGAATTTGGGAAGGAGAAGCCAGTTTGTCGAGAACAGAGATGGGTAAAGATGCCTTGAAAAGGGAAGGAGGGCTGGAGATACAGACCAGGGGTGCAATGCGTGCTGGACAGGCATGAGGACCTGAGTTTGGAGCCCAGGTACCCACATAAAAGCAGGGTATTGTGGCACACATTTATAACCATGGGAGGTACTTGATATGGATTTCTAGTTTCCACACTAGTATATACAGGCAAGTCCATGTGTGCATATCCGTGCATATCCCCATCCATGTACACACACACACACACACACACACACACACACACACACACACAAATATAAGAAAGAAGGAGTAATCTTGTCTCATGCATCCGAGTCCCAGCAGGCCAGTAGCTGAAAGTGACCATCATCTTTCCCAACAAGGAGATGGTTGTTAAATGTGAACAGATCTTTTTTCATTGGCAATTGTGCAGTTGGCCTTCAGATTAGAATAGGTCCGAGTGAATAGGGACAGCTCATTTCATTTCAGGGTGTAGGTAGCAGGATGGTGGTTCTCAACCTTCCTGATGCTGTGATCCTTTAATAAAGCTTCTCATGTTGTGGTGACCTCCAACCATAACGTTATTTTGTTGCTCCTTCATAACTGAAATCTTGCTACCGTTATGAATCGTAAAGTCAATATCTGATATGCAGGATATCTGACATGTGACCCCTGTGAAAATGTTGCTCGACACTCCCAGGTTGAGAACGGCTGTAGTAGGACATTCTCTGAGAACACTGAAGATTAGAGATAGTCAGTAACATTCTCAAAGTCACTGAGTTAGCAAATGTTGAAGTGGGATTTAAGTTCAAATCTGTGGCTCTAGAGCCGGCAGCCCTTTTATAGCCTTTAAATTTGTTAACTAATCAAAGAGGTGATGTTGACTAAAGGAGTAAGGAATTGTGAGGTGGGTGCATCCCTTTGGAAGGATTTACTGTCTGTGTTGAGAGCACACTGTGGGAATCAAGTGGAAGTAAAAAGCAGATTAGATGAGGAAGGGAGTATTCCAGGGAGGAAGTGTTTATATCACACAGAACCAATTCTCCCAACTGAAGACAGAAAAGAAACATAGTTACACAGTTTAAGAAAGTGGGAACTTCCCACAGGACTTAGTAGTGCAGGCTCTTGCGCTATGAGTAACCAGTGGGAGCTCAGTTTAGAAAACGGACTTGATATCCTGCTCACTTTTGCTGACTGTGCTCCGGTTTTCTTCCTTTGGTCATTACTCTTTATTTAAACCTGCTCTTCACCATCTCTTAGTGATGGTATCTGGATGGCCCTCAAGCCTTTCCTCAGTGTTTGCTGATTGATACTTACTCCTCTCCCGAGGTTCAGAAGTCCTCCGTCTGCTTTTGCCTCAAGATACTGTCTGAAGCTGTTGCTTTCCCTGTCTTGACTATCAGGCTCTATCCTTTGACCAGTTCTAGCAGGATGTTCCACCCATACCTACCTGTAGACAGTTCATCTTACATTCTCAAAAAGGATTGCTGCTTCTGTTCTCCGCCTTCCCAGAACCTGTTTTCTGCTTCAAGAGTCCCTGCTTGCATCCCAGTTCAGAACTCGGGGTGCGCCTGAGTTCTTTCTAGCCCTGCATGCAGCTCCTTCCGTCCCATGTCCTAAGGTGCTTTCCATTGTTCTATAACTTTCTTCACGGCTGCTGCCGTTTCCTTGGCTCCTGCCCTCCACTTCCCCCCTCCCCGATCGTCTTTAAATCTTTATCTTTATTTATGTGTGTGTGTGCGTGTGCATGCTTGTGAGTGTATGTCATATATATGCAGGTGTGTATGAGGGACAGAAAAGTGTGTGTAGCCCCTGGAGCTGGAGTTACAGTTGTGAGCCTTGGGTCCTCTGGAAGAACATGGGAACACTCTTAACCGTGGAGCTGTCTCTCCAGTGCCTCCCTTCTCTCCAGTGCCTCCCTCCTGGATTCTGGTGACTCCATTCCTGTGCGCTGATCTTGTCTCCACTCTCTTTCCCAACACTGAAGTCAGAGGGCTCTTTAAAAGGCATGGCCGTTTTTTGGCTTTCTCCTTTTGACTTGGCCGCTGGTGGCTTCTTGCTCTTCGAGTGGAGCGTGAGCTTTGGGTGCACGTGTTCCTTAGTGAGCTGACTTCTGTGCGATCCAAGCTTTGTCCTGAGTAGCCCTAAGCCTGCAGCCATGTTAAACGTTTCGTTCTTCCAAGACCCATGGCACTCTTGACTCTTTGCCTTTGGTAGCATGGAGTCTGTGTGAGGAGAGCCTCCTCTCTTTCCTCGCTGTGCACCTCTCTGCTCCTGCTGTGTCTCCTGATTCCTCTAGTCTTGGGTTAGCTATTATTCTGTGGTGATTGTTTTTGACCGCCTACATATGGATTAGTATTCTCCCCTTTTCGTTTATGGCCATAAAACAATGTAAGACTCTTTCTGGAAGATTCTACTTATTTTGTTGTATCTAAATTGCCCGTTCCTGCTCTGTGTTTCCATTAGATGATAAAAGAGTATGCAGATAGAGAGCTGAGGTCTGTTTTGTTTAGGCACTTCCATAGCATCTTGCTGGACAAGCATAAGCGCCTGAGTTTGGATCTCCAGCACCCAGGCAAAAATGCTAGGTGTGACAGCATGCAGCAAACCCAGCTCAGGCGCAGCTAGGAACCCCCTGCCCCAAACATGCACACATGTGATTCACACACGTACACTACATGTACACACAAACTAATTTTCTTTTGTGTGTTATAGGCACGGGATAGTGCACGTAAAGTGAGTTTATTTATTTCATTATATTTAATGCATTTACGATGGTGTTGTCAATGTACCTGACATTGTACTAGATAATGCTATAGTTTAGATAGTGAATGTCTTCCCAAGGGACCAGATGTTGGAGCCTTGCTCTTCTGCTTGTGACCGTATTCTGAGCTGATAACATGCTTAGGTAGGGACTAGAATAAGGAAGTTGAAACATTGTGGACATGGTTTGGAGGAGATATTGGGAGCCTGGCCTCTCTGTTTTCTACTTTCTGGAGCCATGAGGTAGCAGCAGCCTTCTCAGCGATGGACTCTCATCGAGGGATACTGTGCTGCTACAGTCCCAGTGACCAGGAACCGCAACCCGGGAAACTGCCCCGGCCGAGCCCTTTGTTTCTTATTAGTTGACAATCTCAGGTGTTTTGTCACACTGAAACAAACCTAGCAACCAAAATAGTCCTTTGAAGTGAAGCATTCACTTTCCCCTTACCTTGCTTGAGAACCTGCAGAACTTAACTTCCATCACCTCACACAAACATCTTGGTTCCTAACACGGACGGCAGGACGTGGTGTGGCCTAGGGTTTTAGCCCCTTCTGTCATCAAGTGTCTTCTCTCATGGCATAATGTCCTTTCTGTGGTCAGATCTCTGCCAAGTCCCACGTCACCCTTTCTTGCTGTCAATGTTCTCAGAGTCCTTTCTACTCTGTCAGCATGTCCTCCCACATACTTGTAGGACGACAGCTGTTTGATTCTGGAATATTCTGGGATTCTACTCAGTACCTTCGCTATTTTCATAACTAGCACCTTGGATTGGCACCCAGGATAGATAAGTGTTCAGTTAATACTTATTAAAACCAAAGGGAATGGTTGAAAATAGAGTAAGCTTAGGTTGGAAAGGTAAATATTTGAATCTTTTGACATATTATTGTACAATATATTTAAAATTTGAATGTGACTAGTGCCATGATTGGAGTATGTCTTATACTGGCCTACCAATTACTGAAGTTTCTTCTCTGTTTATAACCCTTGCTCTGGTGCCTGCTGCTTAATGAATTCTTCCAGAACCCAGGGGCTTAAGATGACCATTTTATTTTGACCATGACACCGTAGGTCAGGAATTTGGGAACTGCTCAGATGGCTGGTTCACTCTTAGAGTTTCTCATGTGGTGGTGGTAGTCAGATGTCATGCTCACTCGGCTGGCAGCTGTTGTCAGGGAATTCAGCTGTGGCTGTCTACCAAAGCTCCTGCTTGTCCCAGGGTTCTGCCTTAGAGATGGCCCTCCCTAAACCCAGCATCCAACCAGGCAAATGTCAGCTAATCATTTCCACCCTGACTTGCAAGTACTCCGCACCACCTGGGCAAAGCCATCACATGCCCACCCACACTCAGCGGAAGGGGCGTTTACTCCCTCCTTCAAGGACTTTAGAGACATATTTTAGTACCTACCACACACTTTCAGATAAAATCCAGAAACATTGTTAATTTAGGTGGTAAAATTTTTGGAGTGTATATTTTACTTTTGTTTGTTTGTGTTTTTCAAGACAAGGTTTCTCTGTGTAGCCCTAGCTGTTCTGGAACTCACTCTGTAGATCAGCCTGGCCTCAAACTCCCAGAAATCCACCTGCTTCTACCTCCCAAGGGCTGGGATTAAAGGAAGGTGTGTGCTACTACTTCTCAGCTTTTACTTTGTTTAATGTTTATGTTTCTTCAATCATTTGCACATCTCCAATGTATATCGGTTAATAAAATTTAATCCTTTATTTTTGTGTTTGAATAATTTTGTAAGGGCTCATATGAAAGCTATTCCTTCTCAGAATTATTTAATTTTACTGTAACTGAAATATTCTGGGGTCAAGCTCAACTTAACTATTCTGATTAGTATTACTTAAAAGCATTGTCTCTAGTACAGCTTCCTTTATATCAGAATTTTAGTCACAGTGGTAGTTAAAAGTCTGCTTTGACAATTTTAAGCTTTCTGATACAACAGGTTCTTTTATCATGTAGATTCTATATGGAACTGGTATTGTATTTAAGGATACTTCAGAATTACCCCTCCTAGTTAATCCTTATTAGCTCACTGTTGGAGTTTGGTTGTTTATTGTAGTCCTGGTATGTGTGTATGATTGTATTGTTCGCTTAGTGTCTCTTTGAAGAGGTAACTTGAAATTTACAGAAACAAGTGTGTTATACTCAGAAGTTGCTTCTCAGGACTTGAAGAAGAGGGAATCTGTAATAGAGGGGACCTATTAAAGAGTGGGACCTATAATAGAGGGATCTCTGAGAAAGGGGACCTGTAATGGAGGGGACCTACAATACAGAGCGCTCTAATAAGAGGTATCTTTCAGTAGAGGGATCTCTAATGGAGGGCATCTACAATAGAGGGATGTATTGCTTGCATGATGTAGCTTTTCCCCCCTGGCTCAGGTAACTTAATTCAGGGATTAGTCCTTCACATAAATGACTAATCCCTTTTAAAGTCTTCCTAATCTACTGCCTCAATACTATTCTCTACTGTAGAACTGGACGCTAATTACAGGCTACCTGGCAAATCATTTCCCTTTGTGGTATTGACTCTTGCTGTGCTCCCTCATGTGATCATTGGCCGTTCTTAGCGTCAGTGAGGCTGATTAGCTCTGGCTTGTGTGTGGCAAGTACAGTCACCACAGCCTTTTCCCCTAGTTGCTGAGCAATGGAAAACAGCAGGGAAAGGAGGCAACTGATTATAAGATAATTTCGCTACTCGTTATAATTTAATTAGTTCATATCTATCTAAGAACAGCTGTCTGGTAAATTTAGAAGTGACTTTGATGTGGGGCCGTATTGTCCTACTCGTTCTGCTTAAATATGTGGCCTTGTCAGGAAGGCCAGTTTCATCCCACTGTCAGACACGTCCCGGATGCCCCATTGCCCCATTTGGTCCTACTTAACCACTGATGTCTAAGTGGCTTCTCTCCCGATGTGCTGCCATTGTTTTCTTCTCAAGACTGTTTCTGGAAGAAACACCTAATGATAGGTTCCCAAAACCTAAGAAAGGAATAGTATTTGGGTATATTTAACTTAAAATTATGCATGTGGGTGCTTGCATGCACACATGTGTACTTACTCTGTGTGTATGTATGTATGTGTGTGCTTGCATGCACACACATATACTGTGTGTGTGTGTGTACTGTCTGTTAACTTCAGAGTTACATATTTGTATCACAAGAATATTTGCTGACTCTGACTTTCCCAGTTAAGTCTTTGTTTCAAGAGTAGTTTGAATTGATCAAAATAGATAATTCTAACATTTACTTTTTGCGTAGTCCTGAGTTCTAACGTTACCTGTGAGTCAGTCTTAATAAGCAGGAAGTGCTTAGAGGGCAGGCTGAGGAGGGAAGGTGGGATAGCAAGTCTTTCCTGATTCGTGACTTGTGTCTGTGTGTCTGTCTAAATGAAGATTTTCAGAGAGATTTGGATCTACCTATTTAAAGACTTACGAGAGTGGTTGACTGTGTGCTGTGTATTTAGCAGCAGCAACTTTCCCATAAGCTGTGCATGGGAGGCTTTTGGGAGGCAAAAGCAAGTCTAAGGATTATCAAACATAAGCAACAACGCAATGTTTTCCTCTGTCCTGGGTGAGATACTGTCCCAGATACATTGTTGTCGGTGTCAAAATGAGCAGAATGCAGACTTTAGAGATCCAGAATCACCAACAGCTGACCAAATTTTCAAAACTAACATGGCAGCTCTATGGCATTGCTTTTATATGCTTAATTAATTCATTAAACTTAAGATGTAAAAGAAAAAAAAAGTCACCTGATCTTGTGGATTGTTCCATTTCCGTATCCTCTTGGTTTGTTACAGTCTAGATGGACCCTGTAAGTTTGCTCAGAGCACTAGCTAATGAGGCCAAGGTCAAGTGGGCAGTCTTCTCGAAGGCAACTTGTTGATCAGTGGCCATATCCTTAACCCTGCACAGTCATGGAGGGCCTGCCTGCTGCTGGGCATAAGACAAGAGCTCTGGCAAGGTGGGAGAACAATTAATTTTGTCACCATTTTTGGACAAACAAATCAGAGATTGAACACAAAGCCAAGAGTTCCAGAGCTTTCTCCAGAGAGGAATCTCAGTGTCCAAAGCTTGCTTTTCCTTACTAGAGGCAGGCTTATAGAGACTGTCCTTCAGTACACAGCGGACGTAAGAAGAGGGTGGGAAGAAGCAGCTCAACCTGAGTGTTCACATTCTATTAAAACGATTTCAGAGCACAGAATATTTGGGAGCATTTACTCATCTTTATGAGACAGGTGTGTCTTTAACACAATAGTCCATGATCAGTTATCCCAGAACATTTAAAAAACTAACAGGTGAAAAAATAAGCTCCCCATGCAAAGATTAGGGTGTGCTCTGTGAGACTAAATTGTATGTTACGGATTGTTGGGGACAGCAGTTCTGCTGTGTTCTTAGGAGTAGTGAAAGTTGGAACTTGGCTGGTATCTGAAAAGTGGTTGTTGCTGCAGGAGATGGTAGAAGGGGGTTAAGGGCCGGACACTTGTGAGGTAGAGTAAGCAAACGCGCGCGTATACACACACACACACAATCAAAACACACTTGTGCAAATAAAGAGAATGTGTAGGTGACCATGATTGGAGAGGGGACTGGATCAGTCCATGTAACAGCTACAGAAGAAGAGCTGACAGCTGGTGAGAGGTGGTGAGCAGAATAAGACCTCCCACAGAGTGGAGCTGGGGCTTCAGGGGGCTAGAATAGGACCAGGCCTGGCCTTCTTCAGAAGCATGTGTGCAGCTGTGGAGGAGGGCTAACAGACCGGCTGTGGGTCAGATTCTACTGCTCCTCTGTGGAATCGATACCTTATTCCAAGTGTGATGAGAAATCACTGGACCATTTAGTACAGCTGTAGAGCTGTCATTAATGTTTTAAAAAGATTCTCCTGTCTGTGTGGAGCGTAAACTGTGTTTAGAGAATAGCAGCAGGGAGGTGACTAGGAGGCAGTTGCTGTGACAGCAGAGGGGACAGTGGCTCTGCACCATCATGGAGGCGCTGTGGATTGCTTGTCTGCATTATGTCTTCCTTGCCTTTTGCCTTTCGAAGGTGGGGGGAGGGGGGCTCTGCAGCAGCAGTAGACCTGGCTAGTGCCTGCAGCCAGACCACTCTGTTGAAAGACCTGGAGGTTGTGCAACTCTGTACACCAGCTGCAGTCTTATCTCCCAGGCAACACAGACACAAGTCTCCTTAACTTGATTCTCCTGCCAGATTTCACCTGTCTAGGATGGATTTCTGTTTGCTTGCTTGCTTTTGTGTAGTTTGGGGACACTATGTTAAAAAGTCATTGC
Organism: Uromys caudimaculatus; assembly: GCA_028551405.1. Taxonomy (NCBI): domain Eukaryota; kingdom Metazoa; phylum Chordata; class Mammalia; order Rodentia; family Muridae; genus Uromys; species Uromys caudimaculatus. Next base: position 2,384,008 of record CM052717.1, on the reverse strand, counting down.
CCTAAAATATAGATGCACACATCTGTCTATGTATTTTACTGTCTGTAGTTACTTTACCAATTATTAGAGCCAGATTTGTGTCCCCCCCACCCCACCCCCCGGTGAAACAAACAAGAGTTCTATCCTCCCCTCATGTAGATAGCAAAGGTGCTGCAGCAACAGCGGGTACTGGTAGTTCTGTTTCATGCATGCCCTGTTGGTTGAGTGGGTTAGTAGCTGCCCTTTGTTTCTCCACTTAATTGTGTTTAATTACCTATATCCCTCGTTCTGGTTCTTATTTTTGTAACAGTGTTCTTTTCTGTTCTAAGTTCCACTTCCTCTGCATTTAGTGGCACAGGCTCTGGGGTCACTGCTCCGCCATCCACAGGCCGTGCCGTTTTGATGTGGCTGCCCTGTTCTTTGTTTTCGGTAAGTGTGGAATGATAAAGTGGCTGTGTAAACAAAGGTCTGCTGTTGGGTCCACACTGAGTAGCTAAGTTGCCTCTGCCTCCCACACACTGCTTTTTTTTTTCTCTCAGTGCCTGAGGATTTCCTCTGATACATTCTGTGTTTATTATAAGACCAGTAACATTTCAATTGACATTAATGCCAGTGTGAAGTTTTCCCATGTATGAAAAATACCTCGTGTTTACCTTTCACAGATCTGTGTATGTTTGGCAGGTATTTTATAAGAGTATAAACATGTACGTACGTTTCACCATCGGTTGTTCAGTTTGTCCTGTGTGACTCTTACCACTAGGAGAAAGCAATTTACTGAGAAGTGTTTACTAAATGTAAGACATTTTCAAAGTGGATAGTGTGACCAATGAAAGGCCCTGGGTAGTGTCCAGGAATACTTCAGTATTTTAAGTATTTATAAGATAATTTTGGAAAACTGAATAGTTTTACTGTATTTTATGTTAGCAGGACATTTCAACTCTACAGGGACTTGGACTCTTTTTGCCTTATTTTATCTACTTTGTTTCCCAAATGGTGCCCTTTTCATAAAGGCCCAGGCAAGTCGCCTGCCCACATGCTGCTCAGACTACACAGGAGCAGTAAGCAACATCAGATTTTTTAAAATTTATTTTTATTTATTTATTTATTTTTGAGACAGGATTTCTCTGTATAGCCCTGATGTTCTGGAACTCGATGTAGACCAGGTTGGCCTTGAACACATAGAAATCTACCTGCCTCTGCATCCCGAGGATTAAAGGCAGGTACCACCACCGCCAGGCTCAGCTTCTTAAAGGAAAATTAAAAGATTTCTTTGCATTTGTGTGTGTGTGTGTGTGTGTGTGTGTGTGTGTGTATGTCTGGGATGTAAGTGTGGGTGTCCACAGAGATTAGAAGAAGATATTGGATCCTCTGGAGCTGGAGTTAAGGGTAGCTGTGAGCCATTCCACATGGGTGCTTGGAACTGAACTTGGTCCATTTGGAAGAATAGCAGACACTCTAGAAAACATTTTTTAGAATTATTTATCTTATGTATATGAGTGTTTTGCTTGCATTTGTGTGAGTGCATCACATGTGTGCTCAGTGCCCACAGAGACCAGATAATAGTGTAAGATCCCTTGGAACTAGAGCTACAGACTGTTGTGAGCTACCATGTGGGTGCTGAGAATTGAACCTGGCTCCTCTACCAGAGCAATTGGCCCCCTTCAGTGCTGAACCATCTCTTCAGCCTTTGACCTGAATGCTTAACTGCGGAGCCATCTCTCCAGCTCTTTTACCCTTGTTTGGTCATGTTCATTGTAAACAGCAATGAATTTCATAAATACAGTTTACTTAACTATGTCCTTTGGTCATATTTGTTTCTCTATAGCCCTCCTTCGCTCTTCCTCAAGGGTGCTTGCTTACACTCTTCTTTTTTTTTTTTTTTGTTTTTTTTGTTTTTTTTGGTTTTTTTTTGAGACAGGGTTTCTCTGTGTAGCCCTGGCTGTCCTGGAACTCACTCTGTAGACCAGGTTGACCTCGAACTCAGAAATCCGCCTGCCTCTGCCTCCCCAAGTGCTGGGATTGAAGGCGTGTGCCACCACTGCTCGGTTTGCTTACACTCTTATGTCATATATATGAATAAATGTGTATATCTAATAAACACATTTTCTTTGTTGTGAAATCTGTTGATTTTATAATGTAACCTGGTTCTATAATTTAGCTATATAGTTATTCTATAATAAACAGATGTGCCGGTACCTCAGGGATGCTGCCTTAAAGTCCTTTGGATATACTTTCAGGAGGATACTTGAATCATAATAGTTGTTTCTGGTTTGGGGAACCTTCCTACTGGTGACTATAGTGGCTGCCTTATTTACACGCTCACCAGCAGTATCCAGAGTTTCTTCCTTCACACCCTCCCCAGCATTTGCTTTGGGGGTGATAGAAACACAGTGTAGTTTTGATGTGCATTTCTGGGATGACTAAAGATGTTTGAGCATTTCTCATTTACTTACTGTCCATTTATACCTTATTTTTTTGAAAAGTGTCTACTGGTTTCATTTATGCACTTATTAATGGCATCATTTGATTTGGGGGTGTCATTTTCTCTCATTCTGTATGCTCATCTTGTTTTGTGACCTTGGTTAAAAACTTCATAATTTCATGAACTACTTTCAGTCAGTTCTCATTGTTATTTCCTCAGATGCTTGAACCCTTTTGAGAAAGTCGTTGTTTATGTATTATATTAGTTATTGTTTTGTTTGACAAAATATCCTGACCAAGGCAGTTTAAGGGAGAAAGGATTTATTTTGCCTAACAGCTGGCAGGGAAGTAAGGGCAGCAAGAAACTAAGTAACTGGTTACATCGCAACTTTGGTCAGGAAGCAAGGGGAGATGAATATTAACATTCAGCTATTTGTCCTTTAGTCGTGTAGAACTCCACCCTAAGGAGTAAGGCCACTCATAGTTAAGGTGACTCTTCCCATGTCTGTTCCTATAATCTAGATAATCTCTTATAGACATACCCAGAGCCTTGTTACTAGGTGATTCCAGATCCAGAACCTGACAAAACAAACCAGCATGTGTCTGTACTTGAAATGCTTTCCCCATTTTCCTCTTATGGTTTCAGAGTTTCAGGTCTTACATGAAGCTCCTTGATCCATTTTGGGTTGTGTGGGTGAGAGGGATTTAGTTTTACTCTTCGACCAGTGGAAAGCCAGTCCCAGAACCACTTGTCGAAGAAGGCGTCTTTCCTCCAGTATATGTTTAGACCTTTGTGGAAACCTTGGTGGCTGTTGATGCTTATTTGCTTCTGAGGTGTTTATTCTGATTTATCCATCTATCTTTGTTTTGGTTTTGCCTATAGTTACTATTTTGTAGTAAATTTGAAATTAGGTCTTATGACTCTGTAGCGTTACTCTTTGTGCTTTGGATTGCTTCAGCTATTCATTTAAGACCTTTGTTTCTCCTATTTTTGTGAAGAATGTTGATGAGTTTATGATATATCTAAGCAGTTTATTAAAAGCATCACATGCTACCTTTGATCAGCTTGAGTGCTGTGAAGAGGAGTCAGCCATCTTTCTTCAGCTAATAGTTTTGGCAAGGCAAAGGAATACAGATAGGACTATCATTGTAAAATGACTTTTATAGAGTATCTTGTTTTCAGTGAAAAGAAAAGTATTTATTAGGTAGTAGTCCCTCCTTCTCTGTGGGAAATACATTCTAAACACCCTAGTGGGTGGCCACAACTGAGGATGGCACTGAACTCTGTGTACTGTGCTTAGGTTTTCCTGTAGGTGCACCCATACATATAATAGTTTAACAAATCAGGCACAGTAAGGTTAACCATAATAAGATTGGCAACTTCATCAATAATTAGGTGAAATAGTGATAACGGCATATACTGTAATAAGAATGCATTTTCTCCTCATACCTTATTGTGTTCGCTCCATGCTCATCATTTATGACGGTGGTGTGAAATGCTAGCACAGACTGGACGTGATCACAAGTGAAGGGAGGCTCCTGTATTGATTTCTGTTGTTGTGATAAAATACACCAACGTAAAACAACGCAGGGCAAAGGGGGGTTTCTTTAGGGTAGACAGTTCATTTAGAGAAGTCAAGCTGGTCCCATCCACAGGCCAGAGCAGGAAAGAATGGATGCATACACCTTTACTGCTCAGCTCATTGGCTCTGCCCTCATGCAGTCAGGATCCAAATCCAGGCTGAGTCTTCCCACATCCAGTAACATAATCAAGGCAGCTGCCCTCAGACGGGCCCACAGGCCAATTTGACCTCCACAGTCCCTTATTGGCACTCTCAGGTGTTCTAAAATGTGTCAAGTTGACAGATACAACTAACCGACACAATGAGTGACACTAATGTTGTATGGTACTAGACTATTATTTGCACGTTACTGAAATACAAGCACAGGTGTACCGACTGTTGATCTGCTAACAAAGATGGATAAAGCATGTCTAAGGAAGTACATGCATGGACAGAGGTGCTGGTCAAAACGATTATTCATGTGCCACCAGCACCCACCGGGACAGTGCAAACCCCATCATACTATGCAACTTAAAGCATGAATTATCTATTTTTATTTTCATTCAATTGTTCAAGCGAGAGTGGCCACTAGCTACCTGAAACCACGGAAAGAAAGAGCACAGGTAAGGGCGACTGCTAGATTTCTCTATTCCCCACACCACCTGAAACACTCAGTCAATTAGTTCATGGACTGGCTTGGAAAGGTTATAAGACCTTGTGGATGAGACTTGTGCCAGTGCTTGAGACCATTGAGAAGAAGCATCTGTGAAGAACAGAACCTCTCTGGATACAGTCTCCCAGTACTTTGCTCTTTGTATACCTCAACCCTAAAACCATAAGAAATGTGCCCAGTGTTTATATATTAACAACTATGGGAAATTTTGTTATAGCAGCCTAAACAGGCTTAGACAAGTTCTTTGGTATTTTCTTTGTTTCTTTTTAAACACAGAAGTGTCCATGTGAAGTCAGATGCAGGAGCATTGCCACCTTTGAGATTTGTTCTAGCCTCATCTGATCCTGTCGTCATCAGACGATACGTGACACAGTATGTAACAGTAGCATATGACAGCAGAGGTAGCTGGACTTAAGCTCCCCTTCTCAGGCTGGCTGTTCTGCCCACACACCAGGAACTCTGATGGGGTAGAGATGCCCGTTTGTAATCACTCATCATGTTTTTACATTTTTAAAAGTGGCATACAAAGCCATGGACTTCATTGAGTCACGTTCATTACTTATCCTGATCTTTGTTTTCGTCCTCTGCCTTCCTTTCCTTCCTTGGGATTTAAAGAGAATTCTGGGTAAGTCACAAAAGTGGAAATAAGCATCTTCACTGAAAGAATACAATTCATGTCACACTCCCATTATTCCATTACTCCCCTTTTTCTTTTGGGTTGACAGGGTTCTTGAACTTTTAACTATTTTGATGTGCAAGGCCCCAAAGATCACTGTTCCTGCCAACACTCTGCCCTCTTCTGTAATCTCTTTTGTTTTAGTTAGTGCCAGGCTGGCCTTTTCTCTCTGTGTTGAGAAGGTTACAGTTTTTTTTTTTTTTT
>CM052717.1:2359078-2377993 GCA_028551405.1 Uromys caudimaculatus | reverse complement strand
GTGGCCCAAGCTGAGGTCTCCGGCCGTCGCCGGAAGCTGCTGGCGGTCAGTCTCTGTGGTCTGGTGAGCTGTGGGGCGTGTCTTTGGCCCTCTGCTGGGTCTTGCAATCTCCGGCGAGGGATCTTTGTCCCGGCGCTGATCAGGTGTGGGGCCCTGTGGCCCAAGCTGAGGTCTCCGGCCGTCGCCGGAAGCTGCTGGCGGTTCAGGTTACAGTTTTATAATGGAAGGAGGGCAAGAACTGCCGGCCAACAGACTTCCTCTTTTGATAGTGTCACATACTGATTAAAAACATCCTCTCTGTGGATCTGTCTTTGACCCCTTATTCTCCATGCTAACGTATCTTTTTTTTTTTTTTTTTTTTTTTTTTGGTTTTTTTGAGACAGGGTTTCTCTGTGTAGCCCTGGCTGTCCTGGAACTCACTCTGTAGACCAGGCTGGCCTCGAACTCAGAAATCCGCCTGCCTCTGCCTCCCAAGTGCTCGGATTAAAGGCGTGGGCCACCGCTGCCCGGCTTTGTTAACGTATCTTGATTATAACCTAGCTTCATGCTAGTAGTTGTGCTGATCCCTCCTAAAATCATTTTAAGGAAATACTTATTTTTGTGTGTGAGTGTCTTGGTTGTGTGCAGTAAGTATACAACATGTGTGATGGTGCTCACAGAGGCCAAAAGAGGGCTTTGGATTCTCTGGGACTATAGTTATAGTTTGTTGTGAGCTGCCATATAGATGCTGAGACCTGAACCCTGTTTCCTCTGAAAGAACAGCAAGTACTCTTAAGCAATTCCTCCAAAACCTCAAAGTAGATGTGTTGTTTTTTTTTTTTTAATTAAACCAATTATGAGTGTAAGAATTTGCTATCACCACACTGTCTCAACCTGGCAACCTCCAATGATGACACAGAGACTTATATTTATCTATGCATGCTTAGGCCTTGTAGCTAGGCTTCCCAGCTAATTCATATAAGTTAACCCCTTTATTCTAATCTAAGTTCTGCCATGTGGCCTGCTACCGCTCCTTCAGGCCTGGCACTTGTTCCTTCCTCCGTGTCAGGCTGGCAAACCCTGCACCTCTTAGTTCTTCTCATAGTTTGTATCTCTCGCCGGATGGCCTGCCCTTTCTCTCCTGTCCTACTATAGGCTGTCAGCTTTCTAGTAAACCAATCATAAGGTGATGGAGAAGAATGTTTACAAAATATGACGTAGGTGCTGAGCAATTAGAGTAACAGTAACAAAGTACAGGCAGTTCTCTTCACTCCACTGGTACAGAAATCAACATTTGAATAATACAGAGGCAACCTTTACACAAGGCACAAGAACACTATACCAACAGTTCACTGTCTTAGTTAGGGTTTTTATTGCTGTGAATATACATCATGACCACAGCCACTCTTATAAAGGACAGCGTTTAATAGGGACTGGCTTACAGTTCAGAGGTTTAGTCCGTTGTCATCATGGTGAGAAGCAGGGCGGCACACAGGTAACCGTAGTCCTGGAGAAGGAGCTAAGAGTTCTACATCCAGACACCCAGACAGCAGAAAGAGGGAGTGACACTGGGTCTGGCTTGAGCATCTCAACTCTTAAAGCCCAATCATGACAACACACTTCCTCAAAGAAGGCCACACCCATCCCAGCAAGGCCATACCTGCTGATATGCCACTTTCTCTGAGCCTGTGGGGGCTATCTTCATTCAACCATCACTGTTACCTAGTCAAAGCAATTCTCTAACACTTGTGCACTCTTCTTCATATGCCAAGGGTAGGCTAACATCTACCTTCTGTGAAGGGCAAGACTGGACTATTTTAGGTTTTCCAGGTCAAAAGATGAAAATCAAGAATTTTATGCTGGTGGCGTACACCTTTAGTCCCAGCACTTGGGAGGCAGAGGCAGGTGGATTTCTGAGTTCGAGGCTAGCCTGGTCTACAGAGTGAGTTCCAGGACAGCCAGGGCTACACAGAGAAACCCTGTCTTGAAAAACCAAAAAAAAAAAAAAAAAAAAAAGAATTTTATGCAGTTACTTTTAAGTACTAGAGAAAAAGTGTAATAGATTTGCACCTATTCTAGATGAAAAATTAAAAGTGATAGTAATTATGATACTAACAAGATACTTAAAATTTATACTGTTCATTAACTGCTATAAAATTTTTTGTTCCAGGAAACAGTTTGCTTGATGAGTCCAAAGTTATCAGTGTGGATTGTGTCAATGCTGACGTGTTCTTCTGTTTTGAGATTTTATGCATTTCACTCTTGAACATCTTTTCACACAGACAGGGCCACATGCTGTGTCAGCACACTGGCTGGTGTGGGGTATTCATGACTGTGAAGTCTTTCCCAGTATCCTCTTAACCGTAGTGTCGGTGCAGAAAAACAGCGTTTTGCTGTCTAATCCACACTTCAGTGCACCTGTCTTCAAAGTGTGAACCTGAAGTTTATCTTCTTTTTTCTTTTGATATATAGAATAAATAAATAACAATAATAAAGTGCTGTAGTAGGGGGCTGGAAGGATGACTGATAAGAAAGATCAGTTCTAGAAGACCTGAATTTAGTTCTAATTGCTCATGTCTGGTCAATTGTACCTCCTGTAACTCCAGTTTCAGGGGATCTAGCACCCTTCCTGGGCACCTGTGCAAATATGCGCCCTCACATACAAAATATAAATATAAATCTTTAAAAAGTCATTGAAAAGAAAAAAGCTGCCGGAGGATTATGCAAATCCTTCGAAACTCTGTCAAGTTATGGGGTGTCTCTGGTTCCTAGTGACCTGAGCAGCACTTAGGGTGTCGTGTATCGTGTGTGGTGTTGCAGCTGAGCTCTGCTCTTGTTGTACAGAAGCAGCCAGCGACAATGATAGGTCTGCAGCACGACTGTTGTTCCCAGCAAAGCTTTATTTATGAACATGGACATATGAATGAACTGTGATTTTCACATTGTGGAATCGCTTTCATTTTCCAAACACTTGGAAAGGTAGAAACCATTCTTGGTTTATGCTCTGTACAGATTGGTTACCGAACTATGTCCCGTGTCAGTTTTCCCGTGTACTGGATCTTGCCCATCTGCACACAAACCGGCTCTTGCTGCTCTTTTAGGGAACAGTAGCCGGGGTGGGGTGGGGTAGTTGTGGTGGCACTGGCAGCTCCCTTTATCACAGCTCTCCACTCTTTCTAAAGTCAGCTATCCTCCCTAAGTTCTCACTTTGTCCTCTGATCCTGTGTCATCCTCGTCTCTGCCTTCCACTGTGATGCGCTTGTGAGGGTCACCATGGTCTTTCCCTTCAGCTAATCCACGTGTCAATTTTCTTTTGGTCTTCGTACATTACTTGATTTCTCAACAGTATTTGAAACAATTGATCTCTTATTCCACTTTGAGCTACTGTGTGCATGCATGTGTGCGTGTGAGAGAGAGAGAGAGAGAGAGAGAGAGAGAGAGAGAGAGAGAGAGAGAGAGAGATTTTAAAGTTGGTTAGGATTTTATTTAATTTAGATCCAGGGCCTCAAAGACACTGCACTCCAAACTCTATCCTTTTTGAGACAGCCTTGGATACGGTTTAGATGAATCTTCTAAGTCTGAGTTCAGTTGATTCTCCCACGTCAGCTTCCCAAGTGCCTGAGACTTCAGGCCTATATTACCATGTCTTGCTGGAATCTTATAATCCCTGCATCTATATTAATAGACGCTTGGTGCTCTATATCTATAAGTTAAGTCATTATTAAATAAATGAAAGATGTGGTTCTTCATTCTTGATAGCGACACTTTAAATGCTCTTGTGAGCAGTGACATCAGTATTTGGCAGCACAGGTGCAGCACTTGTTCATCATCGGATACAGTGATACTGGATGTTCCTGCCTTGGGCCCTTGGGTTCCCCAAGGCCTCACGGATTGTGGTCTAAGACACTGGGATCCTAAACTGGTTCTATGCAAACTGTAAAGCAATTTTCTCTCCTGTGAATGCTCTGGAACTCTTGTCAACATGATTAACATAGGAATTGTATAAGAAGGGATGCAGTAAAGAACATTCGGACACAAACTCTTCCTGGAATGGTTAAGATCCTTATTGTAAGTAAAAGAGAAAATATCCAGAGCAGAGAGGAAAGAATCAGATTGACCATGGCCAGGGCTATCTGAGAGAGAGGGAGGAAGAACATGGGGAGGGGTAGCAGAGAGATGGAGAGAGCACGGGAGAGCAAGAGAGGGAAGAGTGAGAGTAGGGGGCAGGAGGTCAACCTTACTGTTACAAGGAGAACAAACTGGGGTCTGGGAGGAGCGAGGCCTGGGGAGGCTAAAACGGCAATGTGATTGGGAACTTGTCAGAATGTAGAGCAAAGTTCTGTACTAGGTGGCCAGAGACCCACACAGAGCACTTGACTTAGGTGCAGCCAGTGCTGCATTATGTTTGGGTGTGGCTGCAATGGTAGCCTAGAACAGGGAGGCTGTTAGGAGGCTGTTGTGGCAGCAAGGCCTCAGGGAACAGCTGAGGGTAACTGAGGAGTGAGCCAGGCCAAGAAAGGGCTGAGAAATAAGAGGTACATGGCATGGGGCATGGCTCCCCAGGGCCTCAGATTGGCTCAGTAGAAGCACAGGGTCTCTGCAAAGATGACCATGGGTCAGAGACTTTGTTCCATGGCAAGGAGTTTGTGCCTTTATCCTACAGCTAGTGGGGGGGGGGCACTTAAAGAAATAATACTGTACATTTTAGAAAATAAAGCATCTTCATAGAACAGCATAGAAGGATCTATAAAAGGAAAGAACACAGCCGAGAGGGAGAGGCAAAAATCTACAAAAGAATGGAATTTTAAAACGTAAACTTAGAGGAAAAAATGCATATGAGGTGTGTGTGTGTGTGTGTGTGTGTGTGTGTGTGTGTGTGTGTGTGTGTGTGTGTGTGATGTGTGTGTGATGTGTATATCATGTGCACCTTTTCATTATGTAAATTTTAGAACATTTAAAAATAGCTGGGGTGGTACAGTCCTATGCCCAATATGCCAAAATGAAAGAAAAGTTACTGGCATGTCTGTAGATGAATACATAGTTTTGGACCTTGTTTTTATATCTTGAACGTACTAAATGCTGCTCTGCCCTGTATTTTTTACTGCCTAAAAAGGCCACTAATGCTGTGTGTGGCATTGCATTCCAATTATTTCTTTAGGGTAGAGTTGTACTTGAAGAACCATGCACCTGCTACTTGACCCTGGGTTTTATAGCTCTACGGCTGACTCCTGGCAGCCTCATGGATTTGGTTCTCACTGTCTGAAAGAGATATCTCTGAGATAGTCAGGATGTATTAGACTCTTCGATGACCTGGCCACTTACAGCTTCATTTGTAAAGCCAGGGTCCTAGTGCTGCACAAAAGTGGGATGCCGGTCTTCCAATCTCCCCAAGAATGAGGTTATGGCTCCCAGGTTAAAGACTCTAAAGCAAGATTATTAGTAGTTCTGGACTGTGCCTGTAACTTTGAAGATATCTGTGTCTTGCCAGGTATTTGTAACATCAATTTCTCAAGTCACATAATTAGATAATTAGACTTTGATTGCTCTTTTCTGATGCCTATAACGCTTATATTTTGTGATATAGTACACATACAAAAGAATATGTAAAATATACCACTGGGGCTTCCAAAACAATAATAAAGTAGATGTTTGCACATCTGGTCTGCATAAGAAGCAGAGCAGTAGCAGATCCTCTGGAAGTCATGGTGGCACCCATCCAACACATAGTCATGCTCTGGCTTCAGAGGTAAGCAGCACCATGGATTTTGTGAGGTCCTATGTTATGCAGTGTCTCTACTAATGCATACAGTTAACCATTGCTTAGTTAAACCTGTTCTCATCTTGATATGAATGAAGACATACTTGCTATGCTCTCTTCATAGGAACATTTCTTTTATCTGAAGTCAAATTTCAGAGACTGGGGAGAGAGATGGCTTCTTAGTTGGTCATGTGCTTGATGCACACCTGTGAGGGACTGGGTTCCATCTCCACAAGTCCAAGTAAGTAACGGAGTGATGTCATGCCCATGTGACCCCAGAGCAAGAGAGACGAGTGGAGGGTCTGTGGGGCTTGCAGAGTGACAAGCCAAGCTAGCCAAATGGGGGACTTCCAGGTTTAGTGAGAGACCTCATCTCAAAAAACCGAGGTGGTTGATTGAGGAAGATACTTTCTAGAGACCACTAGACACTGCATGACTGCATACATGATGCATATATGTTCATGTCAAACAACATCTGGGCTTTTTCTTGTGGCAGGGAATTTTACCTGGGAAAGGAATAGCTGCTTCCAAACCTGTGCATCTTTAGCTTTGCTGGGATTACCAAAGTGTTTTCAAAGTCATCGTGCCAACAGATATTTGCTCACAAAGCAGATAGATGTTCCGGCTTTTTCGTTACATTTGTATTACTCTGTATATTGTATTTTGTTTGGTCAATATGCTGGATATGAAAAAGAACCATGGTTTTTATATGTAGTTCCTGGTTTACCGTGAAGTTGAGCTTGCTTTTTGTTTTGCAAATTACAGGCTATTTATGTTTTCTTTGTTGTAGTTTGTCGTGGCTTTAACCATTTGTCGCTTGACTTAAGAGTTCAGTTGTATCTAGAATACTAATTCTTGGTTGTTTTAATGTGCCTCGAAAATCTCCTCACAGCTTGTGTTTTTCTTTTCTATTTTACTTTAGTGCGTGATGCTCTTTTGTTTGTTTGAGTTTTTGCTGCTAGATTTCCTAATACCCACGACTTCAGGAGTGCTAAGAATCTAGTCTCAAAAGTAGAATATAAAGATCCACACGTCACTCCTATAATTGTGATGTGGCTTTAGTATCGACCATCGATTTATAAGATAAACACAATCTCAGGAAGGCTTGTTTGTAGTATTTGTACAGGTTTCTATTCCACAAATGGGAATGGATGTAGATTCTCCTTTTTTTTTTTTTTAAATTATTGCTAGCAGAAGAGAATTTATCTTCTTTGGGGGGGGTGTATAATGTTTCTTGTTAAACTGACAAGAAAACTGCTTCTGAACAAACACAGGGAACAAAACCTACTGTTTATTGTTTTGTGATTGGTGGTAGGGGAAGTTATGTCTTCATGTTTCAGACTTTGTATCTCTGGGTGTCTGTACTTTGAACACCCAGCTGAGTCAGCGCTGCCCCAGTAAGATCTTCTGGAGAGTCATTCCCCTACCAGTGTTTGACCAGTTACCTAACTGGATGCCCCACATAACTAGGGACATCTTCCACGCTCAAAGTTAATGTGCTCATAACTTAGTCTCCTCCAGTAAACCTGAAAAAGGCCCTGTCACCGCTGAGCAATGACAGCTGACACAGAATGGTGGGACAGCGGAGTGGAGAGAGAAGCGTCCTGAGTGAGTGTAGCTATAGCATTTCTGTAACAGCACTACTCTACGTGAGCACATTCCTGGGACCTGGGAAGGAGCCTGGGCACGTGAGACACTGGCTTTAGTCCCTGGATCACCCCTTCAGTCTGCTGAACAGCTCCAGCCCTCTGGACTGCCGCCCTCCTTCTCTACATCTCACTCCATCACTGGCAATTTCCTAATGTCCTCTCCTCGACTCATTTATTTCGTCAGTGGCTCTTTACTGCCTTTCACCTGGCAGAATCTTTTCTACTTCAGTGACTCCGTTATTCCAACCACTCTTACATGGCTCCTATACCTAACTTCTGCTGTTAGCCTGGGTCCTTTTCCTAAACATGTGCATCTCTTTCCAGGAGGGGAGTTTAGGAAACCATTTCCTCTGGACTGTTTGTCACAGCATCCTCAAAGGCTCATGTCTAGTCCTTTCCATTTCTGTCCTGTAAACATCCACTCTTAGTCTCAATCCACTGTCCTCTCGGCGTCCCCAATTGCCCTCTACCTCCCTTTCCATGGATTGCTTTCTGAATGCTTCTGTATGCCCGCTTCCTTAGCTCCTTTATCTCATCACACACTATACAACCTGCTGTGCAGTAAGGAGAGAAGGAGCTAGGGCCAGTTCAACTGTTTTCCTTTTTAAATGCTCTGGAAACACACAAGTTCACCTAGGTCTTCACTCTGCTCACTGCCTGCAAATTCAGGATGCTGACATTTTCCATACACATTCCCCATAATCTTATAAAACTTGAAGTGGCCATTTTGCAACATATTTTAAAAAGACTATAAGATTCTGAATTTATACTAGGCAAGAAATCTCTGTTCTCACTTTGGTCATAAGCATTACTTGGCATGTAAACTGGATAAGATCCTCTCTGAGTAAACGCTTCAGGATCCCTTTGTTGCTTCACCCCCCCCCCCACAACTATGGGTTGAGCACCCCAATCTGAAAACATCAGCAAACCTGAAATCTGAAAGTGCTTAAGATTAAAATCATTTTGACTACTGACACATGATGTTCAAAAGGTTTTCTGGAGCATGTCAGATTTCAGGTTTTTAGATTGGGTGCTCAACGTTTAAAGTCTACGCAAATATTCTAGCACTCAGAAAAACTCTAAAACTCGAAGCACTTCTTACTCAAGCATTTCAGAGATGGTATATAGACCAGGACAGATCCATCTTTACATAGAGCCTGGAACCTGCAGTTAACTAATGGCAAAGTTTTGTCTCTCAAGGTGACTTTGATCATCTAAGAAATGTATAATGAAAAACATGACTGTCTTATGATGAGAACAAGCTCTTGTCAGCTCTTGTTCTAAGTCTCGTAGTCAAGTTCTGAGAGGAATTGGTCTTGGGATGTTTTATTTTAAAATTCCTCCTGTGGGAACATCATTCCACTTTTAGCCTGAGTGTGACATCAGTGGCTAACCGCAGGTGGCCAAGGAACTTAGCACTTGCAGCTGGCAGAAATTCAACTTTTCCTCAGCTGCCACCCAAGCATCCAGTTTCACTGGATGCCTGCTGCTGTGTGAACCCACTAGGATACCTGCTGTTGTGTGAACACACCGGATGCCTGCTGTTGTGTGAACACACTAGGATGCCTACTGTTGTGTGAACACACTGGATGTCTGCTGTTGTGTGAACACACTGGATGCCTGCTGTTGTGTGAACACACTGGGATGCCTGCTGCTGTGTGAACATACTGTTGTGTGAACACACTTAAGTGTATCTCTTCCTCTTTCTCTCCTACTTCTCATAAGACTTTTTTTAAGATTATAATACAATTGTATCATTTTCTCCTTCTGTTTTCTTTAAACCCTCCAATATATCACTTCTTGCTCCTTTTTAAATTCATGAACTCTATTTTCATTAATTGTTGTTTTGTGTGTGTGTGTGTGTATGTATGTATGTATGTATGTATGTGTTCCTGAATAGATAAATACAACTCACTGAGTCCATATAATGTTACTTGTATGTGCTTTCAGGGCTGACCATTTACTGTTGGATGACCAGTTGGTGTGCTCTTCCCTGGAGAAGACTGTTTCTCTAGATCTCAGCATTCCTTAGTTGCCTGTAGTTCTTTGTCTAGTGTTGAGGCCCCATGAACTTGCTCTGTCCACATCAGCATGTCTACTGGTGTCTTTGTTCAGTTCGTGTTTTGGTAGCCATGTTGGTGAGACTTTGTGAGTATAGCTTTTTGACATTCCCAGGAGACATTGTCTCACAGCAGACTCCCTGTTCCCCTGGCTCTGACTGTCGTCCTTCTGCCCTCTCTTCTGCAGTGATCCCTGAGCCCTAGGTGCAGGAGTTGTGTTGTAAATGTATCAGTTGGGATTAGGCTTTTGAACGCTGCACGTTGGTTGTAGTTTTCTGTAATAGTTGTCTGTCGTCCACCTTTTTAAATATGAAAACACAAGGGCTGAAGAACAGGCTGAAGTACTTTTGTCCTCGCAGGGGACCTAGGCTTGGTCAGGGTCCCAGGCCCACCTACATCAAGTGACCCACCACTCCAGTTCCAAGGGGTCTGATGCCCTCTGGCCTCTGTGGGCACCGTACAAAAGGCACACATGTGGTCCACACAAACTCATGCAGCCACACACATATACATAAATAAAAAAAATATTTTTAAAGATTTAAAAGAAGAAAACTAAGAGTCATGGATATCTTTCTTTTAAGCTTTAAAAACATAGCTCAAATTTACTTTTATGTTTAATATGATCTTACCCTATGTTAGTCTCATAGCCTGCAGGGCTGGCCAGCTGACTGACAAGGGCCACATTTGCCTAGTCTTGAAATAAGGTTGAGCCCTGTAGGACCACTCTGGGCACCAGATGAAAGGATGGACACAGCTTTGAGAACAAGTTTGAAGCAGTGTTAGGTAACACTGGGAAATGTATGGACCTTGACATTAGCGCTGTAACATACACAAAACCCCCACTAGTGCTTTCCACAGAGTTAAAGCTGGTCCCTCCCGTACAACTAAACAGCTATAAAACTGGAACAAATATGTAAAGCACAGAGATCTCAAATCAAACCAGTAACACTTCACATCACTAAGGTAAGCAGAGCAATTATAGTGTCTCACTACCCCAACACCTGCTTAAACAATCAGTGCAGAAACTGCTGTACTGATTGCAGCCACTTGTCAGGTGATGGCTCAGTTCCCTTACACCTTATCTCTTCGAAGCATTGAGAAACCTTGGTTTTAGTGGTGGGCTTCATTGTTCAATATATACAGTTTACATTCGGATCTCTTTTGCTTTTGGTTGCTCAGCAGTTAGAAGCACAGAACCCTGCCACTTGATGCCGTTACTGTGTCCTTACATTATGGTTTCAATGTATGTGAGACTCTATAAACTAACGACATGAATAGTCCCCTGAAAAGAAGTTCTGTTTTTAAAATCTGGGTTGGGAAGATGGATTGGCAGTCAAGAGCGTTTTCTGCTCTTACAGAGGACCTGAACTTGGTTCCCAGCACCTAAATAGGATTGCTTTCAACTTCATGTAACCCCATCTTCAAGGAGTCCAATACCCTATTGTGGCCTCCATCATCACTTACACTAACATGCACACACACACACACACTCACAGCCATGCACATACACAAAATTAAAAATGAATTAAAACTGGTTTAAAAACAAAACCAAGCCAAAAACTTTTGGGCCTACCATGTATATTAGACTCTTCTCTATAAAACACTGGCACATGTGTGATACATCATGATCTATTAGTGCACAAACGCAGGGGTTTTATAGACATCTAATTGCAGGTATGGCTTATTTATTATCTTTTTTATATGAATATAAAGTGATGTAAAGAAAGGTTTAAAAAATACTGGTACTTTATTTTAAAATATTCATTTCAAGAATCCCTAAGGAAATATCATTCCTAAGGTCATATCATTAAATATTCTAGGAATATATTTTGCCATTCAGATCTGAATGCACAGTGGAAAAAGAGATAGACTAGAATATATTTGAGTACACCGACTTAAGATACACAAGTATTTGCATGCTTGTGTCTTAAGGAAGATATCTATGTTCTAGCTTGAACTGTAATTACAATCCAGCAGTATTCTGTATTAATGGAATGGCCAGTTCTAAGTGAATTATTTTGGCAAAAAGATCTGCATATAAGATTCTAGTATAAGCATAAGTCCTTAAACTGCATGAGTGGCCTGCTTGCCTCCCTTTCCCTCTTTAATCTACATTTTATACCATACAGCAGTTTACAAAACACCAGTATTCATCAGCGGCATGATGTAAGAGAAATACCTTTCCATGAAAATAAAATTAAAACTGGTTTTTGAGAGGAGGTTTATCTGTGTAGCCCTGGCTGTTCTGAAACTTGCTCTGTAGACCAGGCTGGCCTTGAACTCGCCTGTCTCTGCTTCCCTAGTACTGGGATTAAAGGCATGCATCACCACTGCTCTTGGCAGACAGTCTCAACTTTCTAATCAATCCGGAGGTCATCTCTTACTTATTGATTTGGCATTTTGCAGAATACTAATTTTTAAGTCATCTTTCAGTTTCTTTATTGATTAAATATTCTCTCCAGCTGCTGCCTTAGATTTTCCCAACAGGAAATAAAAGAAGGGAAAAGTATGGTAAGAAGCTAGAGTTGTCACAGCTGTGCAGTTGCTTGTAAGTTTTCTTATCTTATGTCACCCCCTTTTCAGTTTATTTTTTAACAGGCCTCACTCTCCAGGGGCCTGCTAGGCTGTTCCTCACTGCAGAGCCCCAGCTGTCTGTAGCCTCCTGCGTGTGGAGACTGCAGATGTGAACTGCCACATGAGGCCATCACATGTTTTTGTCATCAATCTTTTTTGTGTTTATTCTCTTCCCTGTTCCACCTTGCCACCGAGCTTCTTAGTGTCTGACGTGAATTTGGCTTTCAGGTTTGTTGGATTGCATCTGAAAGTTCTACAATAAAGGATCCAGTGAATGCCCAGTGAAGAGTCCTGACTATTTTATGCAACATGGCTGATAAGATGTAATAATATGTTTTGTTAGCTAGTAATTAAAATATGACAATAGGAATAAATTGAAATAATTGAGTAGATTTCTTCCTGCTGATTCATAGAGTTGCAGTCTTTTATTAAATTACTAAGTTGAAATCTGGATCATAATGGTTAAAATTAGGAGTCATTGTTTATTCAAAATTTATATACTCTGCTTTGTTTTCTGTTTTTAAGTTCCCAATTTCGAGTCAAAGATGGAATTTCTCCTGTGTGTGCTAGAAGACTCAGTGCCTCACTACGTGGGGTTTGTATGTTTTGTGCTGAGAGAGGGAAACAAATGATTTTCTTATGCTGAATGATATGATTCAAGGCAATGATAAGTGAAAAAATGCACAGTAGCTGAAAAGCAAGAGGGGCCCCCATCAGTTATCCCAACTGACCAGGCCTCTAGAATTACTGTTTCCATCCAGGTGGGGAGAGGTGAGGGCAAATGCCAAGATCATTCTGCGTGTAGATTTTAGCTACTTCTAGATTCTCAGTGTGAAATGAGATTTAGTTACAGACATTTTTATGAACTCCAAACTCTATAGATAGTCTGGATTGAATTATTTTCTGTTAGAAGGGAGACTACCAGAGAGACTATTACCTTCCACTTCAACTCTCTTCATCAGGACCTCCAGTCGGTAGCTGCTAAATAAGCAGTGTCAGGTCTGGTGCTGAGTGGGCAGGAGCCTGCTTGGCCTCTGTGGGATTTAGCTGGTACCTACTTCCTAGCAGGAACCAATGTGCTTATGACCCGAGTTTTATCCCTGGAGCCCACACTGCGGCATAAGAGAACTGATTCCCGAGAGATGCCCTCTGAGCTTTGTATGGGTGCAATGGCATGCAAATGGTGGCACAGACACAAAAATGCTAGGTAATAAATAAATGAGTAAATCGAGAGTTACCACACACCATGATGACAATGTGTCAGATATTTCAGAATCACTTACATCTAAAATAGTCTACCAAATAAACACAAGCAGATGAGGTGGTAGATATGCTAATTAGCCAGCAAGATTGCTTAGTGGCTACAAGAACTTTCCATAAAGTTCAATTCCAGGATCCTTATGGAGGAGTGAGTCAGCTCATACAAGTAGTCCTCTGCCATGTGTTTGTCACCATGTTACAGACATGTTCATACATGTAAAAACACACACACACACACACACACACACACACACACACACACACACACACACACACACACGTACTGAGTAGTTTTACTTATGTATGTAGAGTCCTTTGTCTTAAACAGCTGCTGAGGTGGTTGGGTTCTGGAAGAGAAGTTTAGATTAAGAAAACGTAAGAAAAGCCCTGATAGAAATCCAAAGTAGTCGATGTCAACATTTATGCTTACTCTTATTGTAGCCATGCAGTGTCAAACCCTGGGAAAAATTCTACTTCCAATACGTGTTTTTAAATTAGATTTTTGATTTTGATCTTTTCTTTATATAGTGCGATAAGTTTCTTTTGTTCTCCCCCCAAATTCAGAAGTCAAGGTTACCTTTCTTAGATGTGATTTTGAAATCTGAATCTTGTCAGAAAGTGGAAAGTGTTAGTCAACATCTGGGGGCCTGCCAATTACACCATTTATGTCTTGATACAGGGCATGTAGTCTGCTCCTGACCCTGTCCCTGCAGCACACGGAGCCATGTGGCTATCCCAGAAATGCCCCTCATCAGACACTAGCATCTCCCCTCCTGTGCCTGAGCCTTTCAGCTCTGGTTGAGAGCCTGCTCTTGCCCTTCCTCTCCAGAGATACCTGCCAGTCGTCAGCCAGGCAGAAAAGTCTTCTTAGGCATGCCTGCCAAGTGCAAGGCAATAAGAACGAAGCCTTTATTATGATGCCATCCCTGGGAAAAGGCAAGGTTCTCAGATGCTCTGTGGAGGTCTGTGCCTTTTAAAACTAGAGATGCCTTATGGGAAGGAAAAAACGAAATTATGAATGAGTAAATATGCACAAATATTAAGGACCACGACTCATGTCAGTTCTCTCTGTTTCTTAAAAAACTGACCTACCTAGTCTACAGCCATGCAGTCATTTAGATTTATTCACAATCATTTAGATTGTGTGAACAGTGCTATAAAGAAATAAAAAGCTACTTTCTAAAGCCCTCATGTAGGAATTAGAACAGCAGAAGACACAGTGGATTCTGAGAACTTGGTCTCTGACATGGGAGTACACTCGGGCCATGCAGGGGAGCTGCGCCTGATGCCACTTGACACTGGAATATCAGCATATTGAGACATCAGAGGATAGAAAGCCTCCACGTGAACAGGTTGACACTGCAGTTTAAAGACAGACGTGCCTTGCACAACATAAGGGTTCAAGGTGAAAAGAGTTCACAGTGATGGAAAGCAGAAAGATATTCTGTTTTTCAGGCAGCAGTATAAACTTGCTGTCAGCTGGAAAGGCACAGCAGAGGCAGATTTATCTGGGCTGGGCTCTTCACAAACTTTGTTCTTAATTTTAATCAAGGTGTAATTGATTAAATTACAATGTAATTTAATCAATCACTGCTCCACCAGAAGAACTGGAACAACCTAATCGTCTGAATAAGTAGACATTACAATTGCTCTTGGTTTTGAATTTTAGCAATAAAATTGACTCAAGAAGAATATCTATACATGTCGTCAGCATTTTAGGCTTATTTCTGTATAATAAATATAACTATTAGATATATGCTTATACACACACAGACAACACATACATATATACATATATTACATATATACAGTCCTTAACTACAGGAGGGGTTGAGACAGGGTTTCTCTGTGTAGCTCTGGCTAGCTGGAGTTTACTTTGTATAATAGACTGGCCTCAATCTCAGACCATCTCTCTGTGCCTCCCAAGTGCTGGGATTAAAGGCTTTGTGCTTCCGCGATTGACTTATTTAATATATTTATAGTCGAGATTTAGTATAAAGTTCTCGGTACTTTTCTGAAGCCCACATTTCAATTCACTGATGTGTTTTTAATTCCTACCTGATTATAAATCAGTTTATCAATTGAATTATTTCAATGATTTTTCCTTTTATTAAGGATTTCTTTTATTTTACTGTATTTTTTCCATGAAGTTTCTTTCCTGACTAATAGTTTCTTTTTCTCTCATTGTTTGAACCTGTAAGCCCCTTCATATTTTCAAGTCTCTTTTCTCCCCAGTACTTGAAGTGCAGACGTTGTGCTGTAGTGTTTCTGGTGCGTGCATACATGGGTTTGTGTGTGAACTTCCACATTTCTATTTTCCCCATATATCCCTTATTCTCTGACAGAGACAGTGAGTATTACTCGGTCTGACCTGGTCGTGACTTTGTCCTGCTTGGGGTCCCAGCGCTGAGCGTGCACTCCCATGAGCACCTTTTGGGCCTTGATGCATTACCTCTTGGAATGATGTTTTATGTGTAGTCAGAGCTAAAGAGAAGCCTTTTGTTTTTGTGGAGTGTTAAGAGTTTGGATTTTGAATCCTCCAAAGGCCAGCATATTAAAGACTTAATCTGCTTCCTTTGGCACTCTTGAGAAGGTGATAGGCTCTTAAGAGACTGGCCTAGTTTGTAGAATTTAGTTAAATCATACATACCTCCCTAAATAACTCCTTCTTTCTCCTTGCTTCCTGGCTAGCAATGAGATAAATAGGCCTTTGGAAATAAATTCTTCGGGTAATATAGATTGTGACATTACATGCCCAAACCAGTAGAGCTAAACAACCATGAATTACAACCTCTGAGACCATGAGCGACAATAAACTTCTCCTCCTTTTAAAATTGTTACCACCAGTATTCATTGCAGTAAAAGAAAACTGATTCATACAATGGGGCACTGTGATCTTGTAAGTGGATCAGCCTACACCTGTGCATTTAACTCAAGACACGACCGATCCAACTTTAGCTGTAGGTTGCATCTGTCTCTGTCCCCTCTTCCACTTCTGATCCTGGACATTTTCTTTTTTTAGTTCCAAGGTGAATTGCTTAATTGGGTAGCAAAAATATTTTTGCTTCATTTTATTTGGCACCGTAGCATGCACATGACTTGTGGCAATGTTTCTTCTTAAGAGTTCAGTTTACTGCGTTGAACCAAAGTTTCCAAATTACTTGTCCTAAACCCAGTCATAGGCAAGCATTATTCTCCATCCAGATGTTAGCATGGAGTGTTGCCATTTGATTGTTGGTTGGAGTGATGCCCTGTTATGTGCATTTTTATATCTCAGGGCATCTAATTATATCACTAGTTCATAGAGGTCAGGGAACTAGATAGAATGCACTTCCCTGAGTAGCAATATTGCTGTGAATATAAAGGATTCTTTCTTTGACCTTGTACCATGTTTTTCTGCGTTCATATTTACGCATCTGTTGCCAGAACCTGGGTGAAGGTTCAGAGTAGGAGCATCAGGCTCTTCATCCACATTCACAAACGGGTTCCCAAAAGGAGTGAAGGTTGATCACAGGGAAGACACAGTGGCATAGTGGGAGAATGCTTGCCTAGCATTTGTGAGTTTTTGGAGTTGAAGATCCAGGTACTACAAAAGAAAAATAAAACAACCTGCCGTGGTGATACACACCAGTAATCCTGGGAGACAGGTAGGAGGAAGCATACATTTGAGACTGTTCTACATAATAGGTCCCAAGCCTTCTTGGGTCACAACAGTGAGATTCTGTCTCATCTCTCCCTTCAAGGAGGGAAAGGAACAATTATTAATGTCATAGTGGTCATAGCAGCTCTTGGATTTCTTCAAATACAACTCGTGGAGTTGTTTCATAGAACTGGAACTTTGAAGAACATTTTTTTTCGTTTTCTTTTCCTAGAAGCAGAGGTGGTTTTCTGTTGATGCTCTCTGTTAGTAAATGAATGAGAGAAAGCAGAGAAAAGGGGGTGGGGGAGGAGTATTTATAGGAATGGATATTTGCTACAAAGTGAAGTAGAAACTTAAGGGTTCTTTGGAAAGTAGTTTGGATGGTATTTTATTGAGGCAAACACGTGAAGGAACGTTTCGTTAAAATGGACACAGGTGTGAAAAGGCTGTCAGACTCGTGAAGGGATGTTTCGCTGAAGCAGACACAGGAGAGAGGATGTTCTGTTAAAGCGAGCATGTGAAAGGACACGCGATGAAGGATTCTTTGATAATAACACACATGTATTGGTCCGCCTTACATTGCTTAGTTGAGCTGCATTTGTCAGGAAGCCATAGAGAGAAATGCACCAAAAAACTTCTGTTGGTGTGCTGCAGTTTGTTTCTCTTCCAAGGACTCGGGATGCTTGTATGCACATGATGAGGCAAGACACATGCTAAGGCAAGACATGTACTGAGGCAAGGCACGTGGAGGACACGCTATGTTTGGGGGGTATAAATAGGACTCCACAGAGTGATGGAAGCAGAGCTTGGCTTGCCGGTACAGCTAGCTATACAATGCTTGTGGGTCTCTCCTCTTCGCTGATCTTTGATTCCCTGAGAGAGGCACAACTGAGAACTTCGTGTGTTCCTGTTGGTCTCTTTGGTCTCTCCTTCTGACTCTAGCCGAGGCTGAGGCCTGGCTGTCAATGCTAGATTGTGTCACTGCTGTTGCTAACCCAACTCTACTGAACTGGACGGCTGGTGTATTCATGAAGTGTTTGCAAGTGGATCAAGCTGCCGTTGCCTGCTGACCTGAACTGCCGATTTCCAGACAACACAGACAGAAGTTGCTCCAAAGACCCTTTCTAAACAGGTCCACTGCCCTGCATCCTTTCTATTCCGCCACCTCTGGTGGGTGGTTGGTTACAAGGAAGGTTAGAGTGATTAAGAATCATCATTAAAAATAGGATTAAAAAAATTAAAGTTACACTGAAGTTCTATCCACAGAGTAAAGTGTATCTTGATGGCATGATACTTTGATGCACCGAAGCAGTTACTCTCCTTACATGATGATTAGCTAAAGGCTGGCTTTTCCCTCTTCCTTTCTTCCTCCCTTTCCCCTTGTACTCTGTGCTAGTATGCAGTCCTCGTGAAAAATATGGATATTAAAGCCTTTGCTTGTGTGTGTGTTGTGTGTTTGTGAGAGAGAGAGAGAGAGAGACAGACAGACAGACAGACAGAGAGAGAGAGAGACAGGGACAAAAGAGAGAGGGGGGAGAGAGAGACAGACTGTGATCATATGTGTGTATGTGTAGAAACTAGATGTCTGTATAGGTTATATTCTTCAGTCACTCTCTACCTTATTTTTTTTGAAACAGGGTCTTTCACTAAACTTGGAGCTCACTGATTGGTTAGGCTGACTAGCCAGCAAGGCCCTGAGATCTGCATCCTTGGTGCTGGGGTTACAGGCATATCCCATCATCCTTAGTCCTGAGGATTCAACTCAGGTTCTCTCGCTTGTACAGCAAGCACTTCACTGACTGATCTCTTGCTTTTGAACTCACACAAAAGGAAGTGCTGAGAAGCCTCCCTCTATGCCTGGGAGACACTGGGAATCTCTGCACAAGCTGCTTCCTGCAGTGTTGTTTTCAGTGGACCTTACCTGAGTGCTACTGTTTTAGAATCCTTGAGACTGTTGAGATTCTCATGTTGCCCCAGTTTTTTTTTTTTTTTTTT